>RJWT010008845.1:0-25771 GCA_004365215.1 Cuniculus paca | reverse complement strand
GAAACCTCTACATTTAAAATAAAACAAAAGACTAGAGTGTTGCTGGCCCAGAAAACTTTTCTTTCTGCATTATCTGTCCTGTCAAGACAACTAGGACCAGTGGTTCTGAGCCCTAATAACAGTGATGATGCATAAGTAATTGAAGTTCTGACTAGTTTGACTTTTAATTTTATCTGACAGCATTAGCCTACTTGGAAACATAGAAAATAAGCTATGCTAAAAATAGTCATGTCAGACTAAGCTCTTTTGTTTCCTTGACAAAGTTACTCAGTAAACGATCAGCGAAGTCAGCCATAAAACTGTGACTCATGACATTCCCTGAGACAAAATTTCAAAAGTAGGTCTGACTGTTGGAAGAATTAGGTTGGATTTATAACTGGTTAAATAATCCTTACCTTATAGCACTAATAAGTGGAGTGACACCAACTTCAAGATTTCTAGCAATAAGACTAAGACTCCCTCTGTGCTTAGTAAGCATTGTCCTTAGTGAATGTAAGCATTTCAGCAGTGCAAGTATCTGATGATAGATTACTGATGTGGTTAGGAATCATAAGTGAGAAAATTAGGATTACTTCCAAAGGCTATGTTAAAAAACTGAGGTAAGGGAAATCACAATTATTCCCTTCTAAAAGTAGAGTTCTTAGGAGGATTTTTTCAGTAATAGAAATTCGTAAGTTTCATTTGATTCTGTAGTCACTATGATCAATAAATTTAGATCAATTTAATAGTTGTAAGTATTAGGAGAGAAGAAAACAACTTTTCCATTCTACCCTGCTATAGCAAGATAGTAGTCCAAAGATATCCATTCTGGTTACTACACTTTTAGAGATATATGTCACCTTGGAGACAGGATGGAAGAGAGTAAAAGGGAAATATAGAGGACTTAAATCTATGAGGAGCAGATAGGTAAATGAGTATGTTAATTCCCCTTGCTGACCTACCAGGTTCCAAAAATTTGAAGAAGTACTCTGTAGAAGAAGTGTTAGTCTTTTTATTGTTGAATGACAATAGAAAACTAGAACCAAAATGTTAATGCTATACAAAGGTAAACTTCATCTCAATCTGAGAAAGATGAATGGGGTATCAGAACTATATATAAAATATTTCAGTTTAAGAGGTCATGAATTGAATTGTCACCTGAGATTGTCAAAGAAAAGCTATGAAGTACTGTGTTAAGGCTATCCAAGCATTTGTTGTGTGTTTAGGTCAGATGATCTTTAAAATCTTCTGCAACCCTCATAATAGTCACTCTATGAAGCACCAACATTCAAGCCATTTGTCCAGCAACTTTTCCTTTGACTAGGCATATGAATTATGGGCTATGAAAATAAATTTCCATTTTTAAAATGATAGCTTGTTAGCACTGGAAGATATTTCAACATCCTAGAAAATATCCAAAGATAATTCTTTCCCCCCACAGTCCCCCTAGCATGTTATTGTTGATTTCTTGATGACCACCAGATACTATATTCATAGGGAGGTGAGATTATTAGATTTTCTCTCTGGATATATTTGAGTCCACTAGAAACATTTACATGCAGTTTGCTTACAGAACTAAAAAGGTCCAACGCTAACAACTCAAATAGCACATATCTATGAAAAAAAGATATTGATGCCATATGAGGACCAAACTCTAGAGGAAATGTGACAGAAAAAAAACCTGGAATCTTTTCTATGGTTAGGAAATGGACACTACTGGGTCAGGAGTGTTAAAGTAAATTATCAAGCAGAGGAAATGTTAGGACTTAGACTAAGGTAAGCCAGACTTGAAGGCTGCTGAAACACTGGAAAGGTGGACATTGGGGGACAACGACTTGAATCAGTGACAAGCACAAAAATAAATGATCTAAGTAGCAGAGACAAATATTGAAGCAGAAGTGACAGGATTTAGATCAAGTGCCATGCTCCAGCAGTGTTTGCTGGCTTGGGAAACTAGTGAAAGCATAATGGAAAACAGATACATATATTAAAATATTTACAATTTTTGCAGGAATCTTCTGCACAATAAAACCTCAACATATGCATCAGCTTAACACCTGGGAAACAACAGCTCTCCCAGATCCTCATGAAATCCTAATATTAAAGACAATAAAGAAAAAAATACCCAGTACAAATGATTGAGCTAGCTGATATTAACAGTGAATAGAGTAAAATGTGTGGAAAAAATTGGAACAGAAATCTGAGACACAGACATTCAAGAAAAAAGGAATGATCGAATAGAGCCAAATACGCAGAACTGTGAAATTCATAGTATAAAAAAAGTTGATTTTTAAAAATCAGAATTCACAATTATAGATAAAATACACATTAAATAAATTTTTCTTTTAACCAAATTAATACTTCCTTAAAATACTATTTTAGAAAAGTCATTTCAATGCATATAAAGAAGTGATATATTTTAGAGTTTTATTTTATTTTGCTTTGCATTTTAAATTACAATTCTCTTTCTTTTATGGTTGTCTTGGTTACTTTTCTCATTTTTGGGACAAAATACCCAACATCCAAAATTAAGGAAGGGAAAGTTTATTTAGCTTACAGTTTTTGGAGGTTTCAGTCCATAATCAGCTGGCTGCAAGGCAGGGTGGCCTGGCACTGGGCCAACATTTCAAGGCAGCATTCAGAACAAAAGGGGTAAAAGCAAGCCACTTTTCCACCTCTATATTGTGCACAGCTAATCGCCCTACACCAGGACAGGTGTAGCACTCACAAAATCTCTGTGTCTTCCTCTTGCACAGGATGAGGATGTTTACAAAGTAAGGATCCTGGCTCCCTGCTGAGTCTCTCAATTAAACTTTTAAACTTCTCAAGTTGACACAATGTATCAACCATAACAATAGTTTTGTGATTTTTCTGAGTCCACTGACCTACAGTAATAAGCATAAGGAATAAAATAATTTCATAGTGACAAAAACAGTTCCAACATTACACAAATATTATTTAGCAATTATTTTTCTACATATAAACTTTGGGTAGCTGTGTTGATTTTTGCCCAAATTTTTAGATTGTTTTTTGGATGTTGTGGAATTAGCATGTATATTGTAAACTCCAAGTATCCATTAAAAATAACTTATTGCATGAATGGAGAAAGGGTCTTGGTTTGAGTAAGGCAGTATTTACCTGAATCAGAAATGTATTTATTATGTACCCTTTATAAACCAGACATTTGTCTGGGAGCAGCTCCCAGATAGATAACAAACTAACACACATGGAATTAAACAGCAATTTGTAGTTTTTTGTGTGTTTAAATACAAACTAAACTGAGTGGTGTTGATGAATGCCCCATAGAGGTCAGCAAAAGAAAGATGAAGCTGCTATGTTAATTTCTCCAGATTTAGAGCTTTCTTTCAATACAATGACAGGGATGCCTGCTAGATAAAAAGGCACAGACCTTACACTCTGGGTTTTGGAAGAAATTACTACAGACTTGTATCTCAAGGACCAACTTCCAAGCAAGGCATCTCTTGAACTTCTGTAGGTCTGTTACCTGTAAGCATTAGAAAATTTCTTGGTTGCATTTCAGACACTGGGACAGCGAAGAGACAATGCTACCAGAAAAGATGCCTAATCTTGATCTCTGGTTCTTTTCTCTGGGCTTCCTCTTGACTCTCCACCCCATGTATTATACGGAACAAATGCAAAGGTTTAGCGATGTACCAACTTGCATCTAGTGTCAGTTTGTTTGAGTGATCTGATCTTGAATTCAGGAGTGGGTGGTCCTGAAAATGGATCACTTGCTACCCTCTTGCTGGAAGGGAACCATATGGGATTGGATTACTAGATTGTTGTCCTATTGATTTGGGGTTACTCAAATTGCCTATTTAGAAAGGAAGCTTATAAAATTGCCTGACTGGACCCCTCACACCTTAGGAATGGTCCTACCTCCAACAGTTACTAGTATTTTTTTGTTCGTTTATTTTTTTGATACCAGAGATCAAACTCAAGACCTCACGCTTGCAAGGCAGGTACTATGCCACTGAGCTATATCCCAGGCCAGCAGTTAACTAGTTTTCAAAGATTTTACAAAGTAAATATACCTCAGTGATTGACCAGAGAATTCCACCAGGGCCAAAATCACTGACTTGTGTATACACAGCCATGATGTGGGGAATAAATTGATAAACAATTTATTATGTAATTACCAAATCATGGAACTCAAGTCTTTCAAGCCTTCCCTCAGACCATAAAAGGAGTCATCAATTATGTCTTTTTTGCATGGTTTCTTAGTGAATTAACTAGGAGAATGAGTAATTTCTAATTTTCCTAAGCCAGTATTTCTCATCATAAGTGCTCTTGCCATTTTAAGGACAAACTACAAGATTCTCTACTTACTGGAAATATTTAGAATTGTCATTCTTCATAGTCACTGCAATATCCAAACGCCATATAACATATGCAAGTATTTACATTTTCCTTGGGAACTGACACTGTCTCCAGTTAAGAATCACGGGTACCTAATGCTGTACAGTATTCACATAAGCCACAAATTTGAGCCTCATAGGTAATTATCAAACTTATAGTAGCTACATTGGAAAAGTAAAAAGGAAAATTGAAATGAATTTTAATAATATACTTTCTTTAACCAAATATGTACGAAATATTATTTCAACATGTGATCAATACAAAATTATTAATTAAGTAGGTTATTTTTGGTGCTGCCTTTTCAAAATCTGAGAACATATATTTGGCCTGGCCACATTACAAGTGCTCAATAGTGGCTAGTGAGCCCACTGATGTCTGCTAAGAAAGTGGCAGGCTCTCACCACCCTAAGAGTAAAAGAATCTCTAAGTTGGTTTGATTAGGGTCACCCTCTGCAGTTTGTTGGAGAGGTATGTGGAAAGATGAACCTGAGGTTCATTGAACATTTGAGTCAGCTGTAGAAAAAAGTGTCTTTCTCACCCAAAAATGTGTTATGTGGGCTGACAAAGTGCACTTGTAGGGATTTTTGCCACTGCTTAAGGGTACTGTCCTCAAGCGACTTGAGTTCCATTTTTGATTTGGCATTTTCAAGCAAGACACAACTCCAATTATACTAATTCCCTGACCACAAAGCAACTGGATTTCAGAGTAGGCAGTATTTCTAAAATCCTTATATTTTTATTCTTAATAGTTTTATTTATCAGAAGAAAATTCTGATATCTAGATTTGATTCACAAAATACTCCTAACAGCTTTCCTTGTTGCTTCTGGAGGTTTCAGTTTAAAAAATCTTTTTCTCCCTTAAAATGTTGTATTCTTAGAAATAATTAAAGTACAATTTAAATTTTCTTTTATTGCATAGAAAGTAAAAAACTGATTAATCCCAACATCTGGTAGTTGAAAATACTTCATCATTTAATGCATAGGTCTATTGCTTCTCCAGTGAAACCATATGGACTGATTGAGAATTTTAAAACTTTTAAGTGAATCATTCATTTCCATTTCAAGAGAATATTTTCATTGTCACTTACATAATTTATGGGTGTATGGTAAGACAAATGTACAGTGGAAAAAATAAAATGAAAAAAATCTTACTCATTATGCATAATAGAAAATTTCACATTTAAAACTGTTCCTCAAGAATATTTTAGTCAGTCAGTGGATGGCTTTCCTAATAATAGCAACAGTGAAAATCTTTCATAATAAAAATTTCACTATTGATTGCACATGTGCATAATGAATGAAGTGAACTTTGGTTCTCTAACTCCTTACCCCTGAATTAAATCTTGACAGCAATCAATGTGTTTCAATTAAAGGAAACTTTCTTTCAATTATCTAATTCAATAACAGAATTATCAGCAGTGAAATTAATTTACCTATATCAAGATTACAAAACTAATGGAATTCAGTATTACAAATTATTTGCTAAAATAAATTATGAAAAACAGTAGCAACAAAATTTGCTGTTTCATTATGGCAAAGAAGAACCATAACTTTGTCAAGTCTTGCAAATGTTAAGTAGAAAGTGTCCACTGCAATGAGAAAGTTCTCTGCAGTAGGTCTTATTTACCAATGTATACATTAGTTAACTTAATTCATTTCATTCACTTAGTTCCCTTCATTTAGTTTAACTTCATGTTTCCTATATGTACTGAATGTAGAAGAGCAAGTAGAATTCAGGATTAAAACCTCCCTTTTTAGTAGTAAAAGGCGATTTATGAATCAATTATATATTTAGGGGTCTGGAATGAAGCATAAAATGAGTTCTATATGATGCATATAAAATGTTTCTTTCATTTTAATTATATGGCTATATGCACAAATTATATATGCTGAACTAATAATAACAACATGTGACCTGTTAGATAAAAGATCTTGGAAGACTTAAAATTTTTTCCAGGCATATAAACTTTAGAAAACAAAACAAAATGCCCAAGGGTTTAGCTCAGTGGCATAAGCGCCTGCCTGGCAAGCGCGAGGTCACAAGTTCAATGCCCGGTGCCACACCAAAAAAAAAAAAAAGAAAACCTGTCCAGAACATATGAATTCTTTAATTGAGCTATATGGAGGATGTAAGAGTTAATTAGATGAACAGAATAAAGCTCTAGTAGTAGTAGACGAAGAACATTTAGAAGTCAGTAAATGTCTCTCCATTCTCTTATTTTGGAAATGAAAACGTGCATGAATTCTATTCAGTGAGCTATCTTTATCTCATTGTGTGTAAGATATGGCAAATACTTTACATGTTGAATAAAAGTGAGCTCAAGGCCAGCCTGAACGGCATATTGAGACCCTGTCTCAAAAAGAGGAGGGCGGGGAATTTGGCTCAGCGGCCTAAGCGCCTGCCTAGCAAGCGCGAGGTCATGAATTCAATCCCTGGTGCTGCAAAAAATAAATAAATAAATAAATAGCAAAAAAACACACAAATCTCTGCTCTATAGTTATTCACTGTTTTTCTTAAGAAAAGTAGAAAAATTGAACTTTGAGTACTGTATATTCAAGGGTTTTTCAGTATGCATGACACATTTATTATTTTCCACATTCATTATTGAGTAATTGGCTAGAACACCAGTAGCTGCTCATTTATCTTTCATTCTCTTTGTTTGTTTATTTATGTAACCATTTTATGTTATGTACATTATGTATGCAAATTTAGGCAATCCAAAAAAAGCAATATTACTTAAAATTTCAAGGATTTAATTTTCGCATTGATCCAATGTATATAACTAAATTTGAATATTTATTTCTTCACAGGAGGCTTCATGGAGACGGAAGCTGCAGCTCAGGAATCTCTGGGGTTAGGCAAACTTGGAACACAAGCTGAAAAGGATAGAAGACTTAAGAAAAAGTAGGTTGTGAGACATTTTTTTCTCCTCTTTCCAACTTGTATTTCTTCCTAATCATTATTTGCAGAGAATTAAGAAGAGAGCAGTTAGAAACAAAACAACTAAACTGAAACCAGTATTACAGAAAACAATTCAGTACCCATGTCTCCTGAGGACAATGAGCTACACACTGAGTATAAAATTTTTCAGCTTACAATAGAATAAAAAGTTTCTTTTAAGATACCAAAGTGTTTATTTCAAAACTCAAGTATATTTTAAATACTTTAGTCTCAAAAATATGTAATAGTCTACTTGATATTAAATTTGATGCTGAAGTAGCCTGTCGGAAGGAGAGTAGACAGACCGTCTATGTGACTTGGGGCCTCCTCCTAAGGCAGTTACGAGTATCTACTCTTTGTAATGGCGTATTTAAAAGGAGAAACGTTTCTCTGACTAAAAACAAACTTATTTTAGACTCACAACAGATTGTTTTGCATCTGTCAGGAAACTGATAGTGCATCTTTTCATTCACATATGATATGGAACATTTAAATGACTTGTAAAATTGGCAAATTTTGAGTCTCAGCAGCTGTTGGAAAGCAAGTGAGTTCATAAATAACATATTTTAAGACATATAGTAGCATTTTTTTTCACTGACAAAATAGCACCCTTAGAACAGGTTCTTTAAAAGCAAAAGCAAAATAATTTCTCTATTTCATAATCCATTGGTTAATTACTTCTTTTCTTCTCTCCCAAATATTTATTACACTTTGTTGAAGTTCTCATGCTTCTCTTTCTCAAGAATTAAAATTTTGCTAGCCACAGTTTTGTAACAGATATGTTCCCATGATTATAGTATGTAGACTAATCAATTTATTTCATATTTTCTCCTCTCATTTGCTATACAGATATTTACTAATAAGAGAATTATACACTTACAAGTTGCAGAACAACTTGCTGATTATTATTTTACTTCTAAAACTAGATCTCTTCCCAGATTCAACAGAAATATGTAGAAAAATGAAATTGAGAACATTATTTCCTGAATATAATTAAATATTCAGTCCTATTCAATAATAAATATATCTTCTTCAGTTACTGATAACTCAAAAATATATTTACATTTTATCATATTCTGCATTGTATATCTAAGTTTTGTTTAGTCATTTCAAGGAATATTATATTTAATTTTGTGACTATGGAGAAAACATTCACTTACAAATGTTATTTATTGGTAAGATTTTAAATAGTTGTTGGTTCTTTTACTTGAAATTAAAGGAATATGAAAACTTAGTAGGTTAGTGAACATGGTATATTTCTCTTCAAGTTAATTCTCATATTTTCCACAAAGAAATTTTCCAAATGGCAATCTAAACAACGTTCATAACTGTATATAACACTAATATTAAGGCAGTATATTGAATAACTTGTTGATTATTTATTGGACCATTATTTATTTTTTACCTTTAACAGGTAAAAACATCTGATTTCACAATGATTTAAAATGAAATACTTAACATTTAGCTATTTATTCAGTTTTCACATTGTTCACTGATACTAATTTTAAAGAACTCTTTCTCACATCCTACATACTTACATATGTACTCATAGAGTGAAAACTTACTTTCAGTTCTGTACTTCATTTGTACCATGCTTGCCTTTTTTTGTTTTTGTTTTTACAATAAGTTTTGGCAAAATACAATAGGAAAATATGTTAAATAGAATATTTATATTTAATACTAAAGTTATTAATAATAGAATTTCTCAGTACAATTATATCCTATAGAATAACAATATTTGAATTAATGGATCTAGCAAGATTAGGCAGAGTTATTTAAAGAAAATACAAAAATATTTCCTTTTTTATTGGCTATTCAATACCAAAAACTCTACAAGTATAAATATGACATTGATATTTCTGAAACATATAAAAATAAGTACTAACTCTTGTTCAAAACTTGCCTGTTCTGTCTTTTGTTTCTGGGTTATTAGATGCTTTCAAATGATGACTTTTATTAGATAAACAAGATAAGTTATTTTTAAATTACATGGTTTCAAAATTTATTTTCATCAAATTTTGTATTTCTTAATTATTGCTAAATATCAGTAGCTTGTTCTCAAATGTTCTCATGTCTAAAAGTTCATTTAAAGCCAATTTTTTAAAGAGACAAAATATACTTTTTCATTATGCTTCAAATGAAGGTTCTCATTCTTTTCTGTTGGCTTTCTTTTAAAATGAAAATAATTTTAAGACTATTTTATTGAAAAAATTAAAACAAATAAACACTTTCAAAATGTTTAACACTATATATTGCACACTGGTAGTTGTAATTTCTGTGATTTCCTGTCATTTCTATATCTTATCCACTGGACCTGTAAATGATGTTTCAGGCCACAGTATTTGAATTAAACCTATATGCACCATTCCAAACTCATGTTAGAGATTCACTAGTGTCTGTGGGAATAAGCAGAGCTAGAGAAAGTCTTATTTTCAGTTTTGCTAAAATATCAGATATTCACAATTGTCAGTCTGTGACTTTAAATTTAATTGAGACAAATCTTATCTAGAGAAGTTAATTATGGTACATTACAAAAATACCATATGGGAAAGATACTTTCAGAGAGCATTTGAAAGATTTCAAATCCGTTCAAAGTTTAGAAATTTGTGATGTTGGCAATCTCAAAGATAAGTCTCATTTGGGGTACTTTTACCATTTTGTAAGTTTAACACACATAGGTTTGAACTGTTCACAAAGTCTGCGTTCTTACTTTAATTCTACTTTTACTTTGTTTCTGGTCCCGGCAATAGTTTAGCTTGTATTTCTTATTATCGTTCCATGATAGCAAATAGCAAGTTGACAATCCTAGATCTGCTACCTTACTTATTTGCTAAAATACACTTGTATACCTTTACCTTATTGGGCGTTATCATTCAGGTGCTGTTTTTTCATTAAAAAAAAGAGCCAATCTAAACGTAAGCCTATTTGCGATTTCTCAGACTGGTTTGCCTTTATTATCACACATCATTGCTATGCTTTCTTTAAAATTTTCAGTCTTACACATTTTTTTCAGCACGAGTCTGTAGAGCACAGTCAGTATCTATGATAGCTGTGTCAAACTGAAACTCACTTTGGAATTCTTTGAGTATTTCAATATTGATATTCTTAGTCTTCTCCTTTCAAATTTGACAGGCTTTGTTTTGCAGTCACCTAGTATAGATCGCATCTCAGTATTTAGTCCTCATTCTGAGACCTTTTCCATCATGTTTCACTGGACTCCAAGCTCCTTTTCTTATTTAACAAAAATAAACATCTGAGATTGACATTAAGGATAACTAGGCCTGAGAATCTCTCCCCTCTTCTCTTTTGTGTCTATTATCTCTTTCTTTTCAGCTTATTTTTATAACATTACTTGTTTGGGATAATTTATTAAAACTAACCACGCAAGTAAAAACAACTATATAGAATAATAAAGTTACTGCAGGATCAAAACCCTGCATGGGATAGCCAAACAAAAATGTTAGGATTTTTTTGTTTGTTTGTTTGTTTTTGTTTTTGTTTTTGTTTTTGAGGGTGGAGTGTAGAGCTATGGGGTGGGTGGTTACTAGGAATTAAACCTAGGACCTTCACTCTGAGCTTTATCTACAGCCCTTTTTACTTTTTATTTTGAGACAGGGGGTCTAGATTGCCTAAGCTGAGCATGAACTTGCCATTCTTCTGCTTCAGCCTCCACAATAGCCGGGATTACAGATATGGGCAAAAAATGTCAATTTCTGAATTAAATTTAACTCCCGCGAACTTTACTTAGAGTCTTGATTTAAGAATCTTAGGGCTCAATAAATAGAAACTGCCTTCCTTGATAAGTATGGAATTTGTCTGATGATAAACGAAAGATCTTCAGCCCAGTTACCGTTAATGCAGCTAGAACACAGTTTCAGTATATAGTGCACAAGTGGGGGACTGCTGCCTAACACAGATGGTGAGAGTGGGCCGTGCTTCCTAAAACAGAATGCCGAGATTAAACGCACTCACCTAACAGAAAGAGCTGGAGCTACGGCCTTCTACGATTCACAGCTACTTCACCTCAAAAGTATAATTTATAATAAGATTTTGAAAATCTATTCCTGTAGAAGCAACAAATATTTATATAAATGAAAACCTGCATCCTTAGCATCCTTGCCTGCAGAAAAGATTTTGAAGTTATCAGTGTTATTTGCATTTTTATTAATATCTTATTAGATTTCTTACTACCCCTACCTAGGGATATATTTAGCTGCCAGTTTCTCATATCACCATCTTTAAAAATGTGAAGATAGGGTGACAGGGAAAGTGAAAGATTTACTGAGTCATTAGAGATCTGAAAATAAATTTGGCACATAAAATTAATTGATAATAGTCAAAGGTATAGAACTATAGTGTAAAATAATTTTCCCTCAGAACTTTTAAGTTCCTGCTTTTCTTACTTGCATTTAAGTCTAAAGCGAATTCATTATCATTCTTTTATATACAACATGCTAAATTTTTCCCTCCATTTTATCTCTCTTTAGAATTTTTCAGAATTTTTAGGCTTATCTTTGGGATTTAGAAATGTCATAAGTATTTGTCTATTTAAAAGTATTTTATGTCTAATTTTTTTACATTATATTTTTAATATGAAGAGCTGTTAGATTGAAGCTTTAAACATTGCCCTGAGGATTTACATTTCAAGATTTATCTTTGATTCTAAAATGCTTGTGTGGTGTGATTGAAATATACACTTACAGTCTAAATTTAAAAACATTATAGTAAAAGATACATTGTCATTACCTTCCCCCTCCCAGTACTCCACCTTACTAGGAACACACTTGTGCAATCCTTCTTGGCACTCTGAAACTACTCTGGAAACCTCTTTGATGAGTGTCTATATGAGAGATAAGATAAAAAATAATAGTGAATGTTGCTGCTGAATACCGTACAACAGAAATGTAGACCAAGAAAAATACTACAGTGTGTCTTGATGTATCCTATTTACTGGATCTGGAGCCTTGCAACTTCTGGCTCTTCTCCAGTATAAAAATGACTGTGAAAGGTAAACATTTTGAATTGATTCAGGCATTGAGACAGCCATCGCAGGTCAACTGAAGACACTCACACAGAGGACTTCCAGAACTGTTTCAGAAAGTGGCAAGAATGATGGAATGAGTGAGTTTAAAGTGAGGTGAGTTTTTAAAAAATTAAATATTTACCGTGTTTTTTTAACCAATGAGGTTAAAAAATGAAGATTTGTATTTCCATAGTAATACACCTAACTTTCCAGACAATCTTAACTAGACAGTGAACATATTAAAACAGACAGACTAAGCAGTGTTATTTATATCCAAGAATATGAATCATAACATCCTCAGCTTAATTTTTTATGTGTTCCTTTTTAACAATGAATAATTTGTTTTAGTAAAGCATACATGTATGCTGAAATCTTCTTATTTCTTACCTTGAAAAATATCATACAAAATTTAATACCGTGAACAGTTTATCATTTTCAATTTTTAGGTACAACAATGGTAATATATTATCATATACTAGAATTTTCTACATTTTCCCGCATGGATAACACTGCTAAATGAACATGGGTTTCATATTTGAATCTATTTTTCAACATCATTAAAATGAAATTAGCAGCCCAGCTCAGCCATCAGCATCCCCCTCTCCAGAGAAGCAGCTTTATCCTGTGAGCTTGGCAGTCATAGGTAATCACCACCAATGAATCTTTATGCTAGAACTCCAAAGACATAAAAGTGAAGCTCTATAGATTTAATTAATTTATTCCCCTCACAATCCTAAGGGTCTCCTTCCATGCATAATCTTTAATGTGTTTTGAGAGTCTGCAGTTTTAATCTTTGGCATTTGGGAGACTCGCAGAGGGTGCATATCACTAAGTAAAATAAATGTCACTGTAAATATTCATACTTAAAGATAACACAAACCCTTCATGACATTCTTTCATTTAATAAATATTTATTAAGTGCCTACATGTCAAATTAAATTCATAGATAAATT
Source organism: Cuniculus paca (assembly GCA_004365215.1). NCBI lineage: Eukaryota > Metazoa > Chordata > Mammalia > Rodentia > Cuniculidae > Cuniculus > Cuniculus paca. The sequence goes on along the minus strand of RJWT010008845.1, from coordinate 12,495 downwards.
GCAGCCCATAAGGTTTTTTGTAAGACATGTGCTAAAATGCCCTGAGCACATATTTCGCATCTAAGTAGTGCTGTGTACATGGAAGGTAAATATCTGTGCTTACCTCCCAAAATCTATTTTGTAGCTACAGAAATAAGCTCCATTTAAATAAAGCCCAAAGCAGTATTCCTTGATATATTATTGGAGCTTCTTAAAAATTCATAAAGCAATAGAACCTGGGTACATCCCAAATCTCCACAGTAAGAAATCGTGAACTCTCTCTGCAGACTGTTTCTCCATTACTTCCTTCTGTAATGGAAATGCTTGGGTGAAATCACGTGATATGTCTAGCATCTAGCAGATATTTGCACTTGAATCCACTTTTTACAGTCAAGGGTTCATTGAGTATACATACAGCTACTGGGTGTATTCTTCTGGGTAACTAACCCAAAGGATCTAATAAGTAGAACAGTATAGAACCTAAACCCAATGTTCTCAATGTTTCCCCAGTAAAATGTGTCCCAGTTTTCCATTTAGAACTCCAGAAGTGTTTCTTTTGTGCCTGCAGGGAGACAGAGCTGTCATTGTTTTGCTATCTGATCCCATGTAACCCTGCTGAGCTTCAACCAAGGACAATCATAAGAATTCCTTGAACGGAAATAATTATGAGATACTAAGCATAGAAGCCAAAATGGATCTAAACTTTTTTAGGAAAAACAAAGCTAGGGAAAATCAAAGTTCTTTCTTTGGCCTATACTTAGATATACTTGATCTATTTAGAGGGAGGAAAAGAACATGAAAAGGATAGGGCTATTTTGAATCAATCGTGGAACATTAATACATCATGGAGTAAGTAGAATAGAAACTATATTTTCTCTACAACTTCTCCACAGAAGTATTTTTCACCTAGTATTTTTCACCTAGGAAGAGAAAATAAGAATTCGCAAAAGGAAATGAAACTCAAGATATTTACAGATACTAGAATAATTTATTTCCTAACTAAATCCATATCATTTGTGTAAGTGAAGTAAATTCTGGATTAAAAGCATCCAGGATTAACTGGGCAAATTATAACTTTTACCCATTCACTCGGTCTGTTTCACCCCAAGAACTGTGTTACAAATTACCGATATTTCATTTGTAGAGATACATTTTTTGAAAAACTTACAGAGAAACAGAAAAAGAAACAAATGATTGCATTGAAAGATTTCAAGGTTCATGATCATTTCCTTAGGTCATTGACTTTTAAGAGAAAAAAAATGTCCCAGTCTAAAAACTACCTACTGTTCTTATTTAAAAGATTTTTCTTAAACTAAAGACAAATAGCCTTTTTAACCAGAGGCGCTGAACAAATAAAGACAACTGAGTGAAACAGATGATAAATAATTGATACTTTCTCAAATGATGTAAATATCAATATCAGATTTTGTCAAAGTACAAAACTAGAAGGTTTATCCAAATTTTGAGAAAAATAATTTTTAAGGAAGATCTTTGCAGAAGCATATTTAATGAGATTATGTTTATTTGGAATGTTTATGCATACATAGTCCTGTTGTCAACTTGAGGACTATATATATATTGATTACTTTTGGATAGGAAAATTTATATCTATCTATATATATAATTTAACTGAATTTAATCTACATTACAATATAATATAATGTATATAATTTAACTGAAGCTCCTGAGAAAAAGATTTCTGTCAAATAGACAAATGAACACTGCTTGAAAAATATTTTCATCATTTTGGTATCCACAAAAGCAGTAATAATGTCAAAATTCTATGCATCGATGAGATCATAGATGGGGACTGTATTAATTTCTGGCAAATAAACGGATGTATTAAAACTAGCATCTCTTCAAAAGGTTATGACAAGCACCTTTGAATTTGTTTTTTAATAACTTTGTGCCATATTGTAAGTATTCAAAACTCCTTTTCTTAATACCTGAATGCACGAATAGAATCTGGGTATAGAAAGAGGTGTAGGAATGCAAGGGAAACAAAAAGAAAGACAGTAATAGATGGGGAGGGAGCAGTGATTTTCACAGAGAGGACCAAACCTGAAAGCTTAAGTGCTTCTTTGCTGATGCTTTTCCTTGTCCTTATTCTTTCTCTGTATGCTCCATATGCTAGCCAATTACGAGTCTTTAAAGATCTCTATAGTCTGCTGCTTTTCTTCTGTCTAACTCAGGGTATCATACTATAACAGCCTCGCTACTTTCAGGTTGCCATTCTGTAATCCATTCTTCATGCTTCAGCTAAGGAGATTAATATATAGCTTATCTCTGAACCTGCCTGAAATCCTTCAGTCATTCCCTAGCCACCCTAGGATAAATTTCAAATGCCTTTACACAGCCCAGAAAGCCCAACGTTACCTGGTTCCTGTTTGTCTAAACCAATTCATGTCTCTTTCTACTTACCATCTTGCATTTTATGGTCTTACTATACTTAATATCTATTTCTTGGTTATGATTACTTCTCCTTTCATATGTACCTTTATTCAATGCAGTTTTCATTCTCATCTTTTGCATAGTAATTATAATAATACCTGTTTTATGTGTAATAACTGTATCACATTTAGCAACTGTAACATAATTGAAGACACTATTCTATGCAGTTGACATGTATTGTCTGTTAAGGGTTTTGAGGTGCCAACTGCTATTGGTAAGGACTTTCAAATATTTTCCTTAATTGAGGTCAATATTAATGAAGTTATTTGAAGGAATATAATGATGTATAATACTCAAGACACCTGAATCATTTTCTTTGATTTATAAGGATTACTAGGTCCTTATAATGTGTATAGCTATTTGTTTTAATGTATCATTTTATCTTTCTTATAGCCAAAAAAGCAATTCCTTCTATCATCCGCAGATGATCTTATATTCAAATAGCTCACCTATTCACAACCTCACCTTTAAGTCTTTTGACTATCACTTCCAATGTCATTCTGCACTGCACATTATACACTTTCCCTGATCATAGTCTGAATCTTATCATCAACCCAAATTGTTCTTCTGTACTTACTAATTCAAGCATGCCATTTCTTCCTAACCTCAGTCTTCTCTCTTTTTGATTTGTCATATTGAAATCATCCTTTTTAAAGTCCATATTTTCTAAGTGCATTATGTCCTTTATATCCGCCAATCCTTCTCTTTACGCTTCAGTTTTATCCTGTAGTTTCAGTACTACTCAAATATTCTAAATTTCTCTATTCTACTTTCATTTAGTAACATCTACATGTCATGCCCACAACCACCACTGAATTTCCTTTGTCCTTTTACATATTTAGTAGTGACTGTGCTTTTGTAAAAATTTACAACAGGAAAATTTGGACCAGGTTCATTTGATTTTTCACACTGCCCAGTAACACTATATTTTTCTTTTACCATTGTTCTTTTTACTGTCTGCAAATCTCGTTTGTGTCCCTTGCCGTAAATGTACATCTTCTGTTGATAAGGTTAGGTGACAGAGAGAGAGAGAGAGAGAGAGAGAGCAAGAAAGAAAGGAAGAAAGTGAGGCCATCAGAAAACTAAGCAACTCTCTTCTTTCTCAAAATTATCTCTTTCCATTTCCAGATTATTTTATGCTGGCTTCTTTCTTGCTTTTTATAAATTCAAAATCTGCCGTCATCTGTGTCTTTTCCCAGATAAAACAGTTTAGCATTCACAATTTTAATCTATTAAAAGAAAATCTTTCCTTTCCTTATTCCATATTTCTATTCTAGTTGTCACTCATCAACATCTCAATTTGATGTTAACATTTGTTTTAAAAAGTATTTCTGAGTCACCAACTTGAACTCTACGAAGCAAAAGACAATTATATTTCACAACCTCATTTAGTGAATTTTTTTCTTACCCTAAGTTGGAAGTCTAAAGTAGACTGCTTTATAAACAAGAAAAGATTCATTCATTTGGTTGAAGCTATATCAGATTACAATGAGGCAATTTAAAACTTTAAGACCACCATTATGGAAAACAAGGCATATATCAGTGATCAATTACTCTTGTTATTTCCAGATGTATACTGGTGTTCCCAAGGAAAATTATGTCAATAATTGGATTTGGTCTAATTCATTAGATGGTAACATAACCTGTTCTTGTCTGTGTCAATTAAATCTTACTTGCCTATTATTTACACTTGCCTTTGACTGAAGAACATTTATTCTTGAGGAAATCTCTTAGTTTAAATCTTGACACTTTTGAATGGAGAAAGAAAAAGAATGGGATTATACCTTAATGTAAATAATCATAGGAAATTGATTTTTAAGAAGAAAAATTTAACACTTTAGAGGAAAATTATCTGAAAATACATATTTTACTTCCTATGTGTTGTTTATATTTCCATAAAATCTGTGAGCCATTTACAACTACAGAACTTTGTCCTTTGCAGAACACAATTTTTTGGAATTTCTAAGTTGAAATACTTAATATTTTAAAATGAGGTTGCCAAGTATTTTGGAACATACAGGAGACTGAAGCATAAGGATCCCCAGAAGTTTGAGGTCAGCCTGGGCTACATATCAAGCACTTGTGTCAAACAAACAAACAAAACAAAAAAGTGAGGTAATTGCTCAGAATTGTTGTTAAACTCATTAATTATAGAAGAAAAGAAACTTCATGTGAACTATAAGAAATCACACAACTTATACAAATTGATGTGTTTCCTGTTTATTTTCATAATTTCTCTTATATTTTATATTTCGAGGTGTTTCCATTGTAAGTTTCCTATTTAAAAATGCTAAAAGAAAACCTGAAGAATACCGATGTTTTATCATGTGAAAACGTGATCAACTTGTTTTATGGGAAAGTGATTTCCAGATGGCTAGCCAGGTCAGGGAGATTGCCCTGCTCATAGTAGTAACTATTCCAAAACACATTTAGCATTTTTACTGGGAAGTTCTTAAATTACCTGTTTTTTGTTTGTTTGTTTGTTTGTTTTTTCAGAATTCATCAGAGATTTGACAGGTGTGCTGATAAACATTTTAAGCCCTTACAAAATATCTCCTTTGGGTCTTAATTTTATTTCTCTTCCATGTATTGCGTGAAAAATATGACTTCAACTTCTTAGGGCAATTTTTACAAGTGTTTATGACTTTGTTTATGTGAAAATTTAAAGAGCTTGCCGCAGCTGTTGTGGAGCTAAGGCCAAAAACAGGCATTTTTTCCAAAGTACATATTTAATAAAAAATACATGGTTTCTCTGAATGAATGCCTTTAGAGGAGGCAGGTGCAGGGTGTTCCATTGCATGTCAAACTTTTCTTTATAATGGTTGTATAATAAAAAAAAATAGGAATGCTCTAACTTTTCCAAAGTTTTCAAACAGGAATTTCTGATTCATATTTTGTTACATGGAAAATATTTTATGCGTAGTTGTAGTAACAGTTTTACTTTTCTACGAATTAGTCTATTATGTTTCTATAGAAAAATTTAAGCAATATTTCCATGGCTTTTTGTTCAGTTATTTGACTTCCATATTTTCTGAATGCCTCTACTTCATCCAGAGAGTAAGATGGTACTTCAAAAGTTATAGCTGAATCAGTTACTTTTGCGATAATTTCTTAAAAGATTGTGAATCAACATTTTTTTCCTCACAGCAATATTTATAAACACCTGTTCAAACAAATGAGTGTTTTTATTGGCAGCACAGGTAGAAGAAACTTACAGTATTTATTTTTCCAGCTCAAAAAGAGAAAGAAGTAATGAAGTAAAGAAAATTCATCAAATTATTTTTCAGGTTCTCAAATACTGATTACCGATGCATATATATTTTAAGAATAACCATTATGATGTCAGTGCTTATTACATATTAAATATTAAAAATCTGGATCTGGGATGAACTTTACAGTTTATTCTTGCTCCAGATAATGATGAAATTGAAGATCAGAATCTGATAATCAGAATCTGGGTATTTTGCCACTCAAACTCACTCTTTCTCCACTTCAGACTACATCTAGAAGTCTGTTGTACTTTTCTGTTGAACTTTAGAATAAGTGTAGAAAGCTATCAAAAATTCCAAGTGTCATTCAGTAAGTTATTGTTTCTATTTATAAAATAATACAGATGTGACCTGAGGTAAAGAATGTTTTTACTAAGGTACCTAGGTTTCCTCTCAAGTTGGACTAGAGGCTGGGAAAATGTGGTCATGCATGTTTCAGAGTGACTCATACTCAAGAGAGACTTACTGATCACCTTTTAAAAGTGCCTCAGTCTGACTGAGCTTTCGGACACAATGCATATGTGTCCTGATGAAGAAAAAATCAAAAAAGAGGCACCATGCTGTTCTCATATTTGAACTTTCTCACATCTGAAATGATGCTCTTGTTTTATTCCATGGCTTTCGTTGGATTGAAATGTATCCATTAACATTTGTGTGCTTTTCTTTCCCATCCGTCCTCCTCCATCTCATGAAAAGCACATCTGGGTAAGTTGGCTCTCAATGGCTGCTGAACATGTTTAATTTCAGCACCATCTTCTTTTTCATTTATCTTTAGTATTTCTGGTTTCAGTTGTAACACAAGCTGCACTGCCTCTCACCTAAAATGAAATAGTGGCATCTATTCCTTCCCACACCATAAAAGGAATCATTGGTTCAGAGAAATGTTCACATTCAAATTTATTGCATTGGTCTTTCAGGCACTTCTATTTCTTTGATTCTGTGAGACACCTTTAGAAAGACATTATGGACTTCATTCCCCCTAATTCTTAAGTCATTATTTAGGAAGAATATAGTTCAGGACGGAGTACTGCTGATTATTTTGGATTGTGCTGTATGTCTCAGTCTGCTTGCACTTTCTCTGGGGCGTGTAGTTTTCACCTGTATTACATTCAAGAGGCAAGCTTGTTTGCTAACTACTATGACAGTACTTATTGGAAAAGGTCAAATGCTGAGTCATTCTGTGAAAATGTTTACATCTAGTGGTACAATGTAAGGCTTGATTTTGATGGAATGTATGTTCATTTCACTATGTCTCATCTTCCTTGTAAGTTTTTAAAGAATTAAAAATTTGTTACTCTGATAACAGTTTCAAATTTAATTATATTATCTAGTATTAAACTGGATTAATAAAACAAGATGTACGAATGTTTGTAAAATGACTACAAAGGTATCAATTTTAGCGTTGATAACACAAGAAGCTCACTAAGACAATTTACATTGGAGGGTATTGCTTTTAAATGTAAAGCAAAATCTCTTCATAAAAACAGTAGCTCCAAAGATGCAAATATCAGAGAAGCTGTAGAGAACATTAAGAGTTGTCTGTGTGAGTCATTTCTGTATTAATACAAAGTCATATACATATAATGTTACTTTTTAAGAAGTATTTTTTGTTTTACTACTCTTACTGTCAATTCTAGTTGCTATCCCTAAGATTATTTAACCACAATATTTATTCCAGTTAGGATAAGTTTTGATATTCAGGAAAGCACTAGCAAGTTATTTTTAAAGCCACAAGGCTATTCGTAGTTGGAATTCTAGCCAACTATTTTTTCCAAATGAATTCTATAAAGTCTTACTTTTTAAAAAATTAATGTGTATTCTGGATATTGTAATTTAAAATATTGTTTCCAAGTCATCTTATAAAAATTTGTTCTTTTTTAATGATTTTTAAATTCTATAAGGAAGATAAATCCAAGAAATAGAACTTTACTTCCCCACTCATTATTGAATAAAATATTGAAAAACAAAGAAGAATTCATTGTGATTAGTGCACAGTAAGAAACTAACATAATTGCTTTCATTCTGATTTGAATTTCTTATTGTCTTGCACAAGTTCTTAGAATTTAAATACTTTTTTTTTTAAGAGCAGAATATATTTATTGGGAGAAAGAAAGAAAGCTTCTGTCAGAAAGACAGAAGGGGTCCCGAGTGGGATGCCAGAGGCTCTGTCATTTTTAGGGACTTTTTATAGAGTAGATGGGTCCAAGGTGGGGAAGAATGGGAATTCCTAAGGTGGGCATAAGGCGGGGCAGAACTATGGTTAACCAATAAGGTTAATTGCTCAGGTAAAATCGATTAAGTCGGGGACAAATGGGGAAACGAGTCACGTAGCCAGGGAGCATGTTTAAGGAGCAGTGACTCTTCCCCTAGGGGGTCCGAGATAGGTGACTCCTGGCTTCCTCAGGGAGCTACAGACCCATTTAGAATATCAGTCCTTGGGAAGTGGGTGCATTTGTTTGATCTGTTGTCTCAGGTCCGGCCCACAGCAGGAGGTGTTTTTCTCCTTTACAGTTGCAAGGTATCTTAAGCCCAGCATTGTTTCTCTAGAATAACCACTAAAAGAGTGCTCAGGAGGGTGTAATGTCCAAGGGAGCTGCTACGAACATAGTGAAGATAAAATGGGAGGATTTGAAGAACAAAATCACTGAATTGGGATGAGAGCACAGAGACGAAGTCCATTTTTTCCACTTAATTGCTAGTGTACGACAGACTGTGCTTTGTACTGACATTATCATCAATTTTATGCTTGTCACAAGAAGCATGAATACAGCAACCTCACAAACTAAGTAAAAGAGCACAAAATCAGAAGAAGCAGTAAAGCAAGCTATTTCAAATGGTATTCACATAACCTGACAAATTACGCATGCTCCCCAGTAAATCCTTACTGACTGTGCAGCAAGGAAAGGGGAACACAGACCAAAATGAAATTGCTTAATGGAAAGTAATCCAAATCCCTCTGGTTTTCAATAACAGCATTTGCAGTTACATTGCTTAATCACATTTGTGTGTATGTGTTTACACCTTTTTAGCATTTCAAAGATGAATAAATCAAAAATAAATCGAGGAAGGAAATTATGTAAATCCCAATGCAAGTTAAAAAATAAGTGAAATGTTCTTTACTTAGATTACTCCTTATATTTTAGAGCAGCTTAGAGAAAAAAAAATTTTAAATATAAATGAATTTGAGGTTTAATGTAATCAATTTATTTCAAATCTAAATAGCCTAGTGTATGTTAGTGAGATCTATATAAAATACTGCTTCATTATGTCATGGATTTCCATACAGTATATTTTACTGAATGTGAAAATATGCAACTATAGGACACATACACACTTGCACACACATAAGATTATCGCATAATTTGCTTTCAAAATCAAGTCATCCTTGTTAATGTTGAATTTGAAACTGTTAATTTAATGTAGCTAAGTATGCATATTTAGGTAATCAGTGCTCTCAAGAACCTGATTGGGATTTATGACATGTTTCTATTTAAAATATTTATGTTAACTAAGGTGTGCTTTTTTAGCTTATTGCTGTTAAAAAAATTAGATGGTTGCATACTTTGCTCAGATTTGCTGGCCAGAATTTCAACTAGTTTCTCAAGTTTGTTTGGATTTTCACAGAGGTGATCAACAACTACAGATTCTTAAATAGTAGCTATAATAAGCTTATTCTTTGGTTGTATTTTGAGGTGATCAGATATTATTTAATCTCGTGAATGGTGAATTTTAATGAAACAAGAAATATTTTACAATTAATAATAGTGTGAAGTTGTGTACATTTCCTTTAGGGATTGTGCAAGGAAGACTTATTCTCTGATAAAATGTTTAAGATATAGATTAAAATTATCAAATAATGTAATTTATGTTTTATTCTTATTTCTTTCGTTTTTATAAATAAGTATTTTCGTATGCCACAGCAAATCAGTAAGCTCTAAAGATCAATTTTTCAACCAAAAAAATGACATTATATTTTGGTCACAGAAAATCCATTCAACTAAAACAAATGACAACAAATTTAACTTCCCTATCTCAATCATATAAACTAGGCCAGTCATCCTATTACTAGGGAATTAAAAGAAAAGTTACAGTTCCCTTGTTTTCTTATAGAGGGTTAAGAATTGAAATGTGTGGCAGTGAGAAGGTATAGACTTTACATGTTGAACAGTTAGTTCCATGAGTATGTTTCTAACCAATGAGATCTGTGAACGATGCTGATGATATAAGCATCCATATTTTAAGGGAGAAAAATTATGGACTAAGATGATTACAAAATATTTCATATAAAAAGGAATCTAGGACATAACTAAATAAGAATATTTTAAAAGGTGAAAAAGAAAGGAAACAATTCACAATTCCTGGAAATTATACTTGCAAAGTGGAATTAATAATGCACAAACTATTTGTGGAAGTAATTTTCAATTATGGTTAGAAGTAAGAGAAGATGATTAGAAAGATAAACCAAGACTAAACCAAGAAAGTCTTTCTAACTGAGGCTGGGAATTGCACTTAAGTATTTGAGGAATCATTAAAGTGTTACTAAGAGGACAGCACTACAACTATGACTAGTAAAAGCTCATGTGTATTGTCTGTTTCTTTGCGCAAGTCACTGTAATCATACAATGCGCATAATTTCTCATGAAACCTTCTACATTCTGAAGAGGGTACCATCGTTTATTTCATTTTACATATGAAGAAACTGAGGCACAGTGGGGTAAGGCACACTTGTCTACAGATGTACAAGTAAGGATGAGCGCAAGAATGAACCATTTGACTTGGGGGAGGGGGCAATCTCTTACCCTCTCCAGTATAAAATTTATGTCCCAAGCAGTTTTCATGGAAGTATGTGAAGCTGGGTGAGAGAGTCAGATTAATGGCTGATAAAAAAAAATGTAGCAGCGATGAAAATAGAAGATGCAGTAGAAATTATGAAGGGGGAATTGACAGGCATTGAATGGAAAGTGACAGAAATGGTCATGCTGAGTGACAGAGGAATGGCACTGTGTGGTACTTGGAGAGTCATAACACAAATTGGCAAGCCAAAAATAGTATCCTAGACTAAGTGGTCTGAGAATAAAGTCTCTTTTCACTGACAGCAAAGAGCTGTCCACATTGGAAGGCATAGTGAGAGGTGATGTTGCTGGAACCATGGTCTATGAGTAATTAATGATTTTTACTTTGTCATAAATACAATAACAAATTCAAGTTTTCACATTGGTGAACCGATCATTACTTATACAAAGGATTGTCCAGTAAATAATTTAGCACACTCTTAAAATATGACAGTGTTATTCTTTCATTTATGGGTTAACCAATGTAAAGAATGAAGTAACCAGACAAATAATTTTCCCCAAAAAGGATGATTATAGGAAAAGAAATACAGGTAAATGGAGAAAAAACAATTCTTATTTTAGAAGACAATTTTCAATCAACTCTACACTACAAACTACCCATAATATCTAGAGAAAAAGAACACTTTAAATGAAAGTAAAACTTTCTATTTAAATATTTTAAGAGTTCGTGCAATTAATTGGTATATTATAGTTGATTTGCCTTTCATTTATTCAAAATTTTTAGATAAAGTAAATAAATTACTATGTACAATGGGAAGTATAAAAGCCACTACACATTGCTGATAAACTTCAGGAGACTATAGCATAGAGAAGATAAGCCTTGTACATACACAATAATCTGCCTATGTGTATACATAATAAGAGATGGTAGGGTAAATTTGTATAGGAAAAATTGAGCAAGTGCCATTCCAAATAGATGAAGGCAATAGAACTGAAGAAGTGTAAATACCCAATTTGGCTAGCAAGAAATCCCACAGTTATAGCTGGAAATGTAATTTGGGGAAAGGTCAGGAATGATCAAAAAGTCACTCTGGCCTTCTGTCTGTTACCTAAACACCCAATTTTACTAATACCACTAGAAATATATGTTTGTATCTTGATGCATTTTTCTACAAGACTCTTACTGCCAACCCCTTTGCAGCACACAAATACCACTAAATTTTGTCTTTTCAAAGAGACCTTCCCAAGACACTGTTAGTCAAGGTACATGCACTACCCCCATTTACCTACTTACTACCTTATTGCTTTCCCAGGTTTTGTTTTCTGCAGATTGCATGTCTACATCTCATATTCTTTTTTCTTTTAATTATTTGTATGTATTTATACAAATCATTCTCAGTGTCATAATCTTTGAGATCAGAGATTCAGTTGACTTTATTCTATTTGCTGAAAACAAAACGTGGCACAGAGTAGCTCTATAAAAATGAAACAGTTGAAAAACTTGGCTAGTCACAAGGCATACAAAGGTCCTGCTTCTCACAGAGGAAGGGAGAGCAACTTGCAAGCCACAAAATCAACCAAATATTAAAGATACAGTTGGAGTGGTTGTATAGTACCATGAGGACTGGAAAAGAAAATAGTATATATTGCCTCAAGGGCCAGAAAATGATGATTTCAAAAGGAAGTCATTGGGGATAGAGGTTGAGTTCAGTGGCAGAGCAGATTTTTAGCATACACGAGGCCTTGGATTAGATTCCCAGTACCAAGAGATGCAGAAAGAAGACAAGAGAGTGAGAGCGAGAGTGAAAGGAAGGAAGGAAGGAAGGAAAGAAGGAAAGAAGGAAAGAAGGAAGGAAGGAAAGAAGGAAAGAAGGAAGGAAGGAAGGAAGGAAAGAAGGAAAGAAAGAAGGAAGGAAGGAAGGAAGGAAGGAAGGAAGGAAGGAAAGAAGGAAGGAAGGAAGGAAGGAAAGAAGGAAGGAAAGAAGGAAAGAAGGAAGGAAGGA
>RJWT010008844.1:0-25766 GCA_004365215.1 Cuniculus paca | reverse complement strand
GAAGGCTGAGGCAGTAGGGTCGCCACATGTTCAAGGCCAGCCTGGGCTACATAGTGAGTTCAAGGCCATCTTGGACTACAAAGCAAGATCCTGTCTCAAAAAAAAAAAAATCTGAAAAAAAGAATAGTAGAAGAAAGCTGAACTACTACAATAACTGCTATCATAAATAATTCACTGTATTCTGGCTTACTGAAATAACTAGAAAAATATCGTGGTTTTGCACAATACATATATATTTATTTGCCAAGTCTGAGTCCCTCCCTTTTCTTATTTTGATTTTTGCTCTTTCCTGCACCTTACACTCTCAGCTTCTCTACAATTTATGTTTGATTCTCATTGTTTACAATCGGTTATGTTCTATAAGATTACTATGAATACTAAATCAATAATCACAATATTTTCATTAAGGAATATGTGTGTTTCCATATATATATATTTTGTATGGGGACTCAAACTCAAGACCTCATGCTTGCCAGGCTGGCGCTGTGCTACTGAGCTATAGCCCCAGGCCATTTACATATATTTTATGTAACATGAACTGATTTTTTTTTTTTTTTTTTTGCAGCACCAGGGATCAAACTCACGACCTTGCACTTGCCAGGCAGATGCTTAGTCCATTGAGCTAAATCCCCAGCCCTCATGAACTGATTCTTTAACATTAGGTTGATGGCCAGTAGCACTCTAACTCATGCCTAAATTAAACTTGTTTAGTGCACATGCTTTCTCCATGAGGTGCATCACTGTCTTCTTACACTTGGCAAAAGCTAGACAACCCTCCAGCACTACAATTAAAGACCATTTTGTCAGTTTGTTTTTGTTTCTTGTGGTGCTAAGGAAGAAGCCCAGGACTTCCTGCATGTTTGGCTAGCACTCTAACCCTGAGCTACATGCTCAGCCCTGGGGGGCACTGTTAACAGCCTCACAGGGCAGGGGACATGCCTCAGCATGTGCTCAAAATGCATGAAGCACCGGGTTCAATCCCCAGTAACAAACAAACAATAAATACAACAAAATGGAAAAATGGACAAAAAGCACAAAAATGAAAAACAGTACTAAATATATTGCAAATATGAAGGACACTTGTTTATGGTATAACAAAGAGTTGAAACCAAGAGGAGGTACCTCGCTCTGCCTGAGCTCAGCAGAGGCTGTGCAGTACCATGTTTTGGGTGACTCAGATTTCTCACTTCTCCATGCGTATCTGCGAATGACTTCAAAAGCATTGTGGGATTGATTGGGGTGTGACAAATACATTTCAAGAGTAGGTGAATATTCACATACAGACTCCAGACATAGTGAAAACCCTTTGTAACCGAGCACCCTAGAGAATGAGGATATTTTATGGGTAAAACCTTGCGATGGAACCAGAAATCAAGAAAACATGGTTCTCTCAACTCTCCGAATGTGGAGAATTCTATTCTAAGAGCACTTTGAAGCCAAGCATGGTGGCACACACCTGTAATCTCGGCATTCTGGGAGGCTGAAGCAGGAAGATCCTAAGTTTAAGCTCAGTCAGGGCAATTTAGTGAGACGCTGTCACAAAATTTATTTATTTTTTGTCTTTTTTGAGACAGAGTCTCATTATGCAGTTCAGGCTGGCCTTGGGCTCACTTTGTAGCTCAGGCTGGTCTTGAACTTGCAACAATCTTCCTGTCTCAGCCTCCCGAGTGCTGGGATTACAGGGGTGCACCACCATGCCTGGCTTCTGTCACAAAATTTAAAGAGGGTAGGGATATAGCTGAGTATGAAGGCTCTGGGTTCAATCCATAGTACCTTTAAAAAAAAAAGGACCAATAGCATCAGAATCACCTTGTCAGAAACAAAAAATTCCCTGGCCCCATTCTAGACCTACGGAATCAGAAGCTCTAGGCGAGGGGCCCAGTGATTTGTATTTTTAAAGCCTTTATGGAGATGTGGAAGATGTTCAGGGTCGAGAACTCTGCTGCACGCCACCCCCCTGACTTGTCCCTCTGTCCCCGATGGACTGCAGGAGGCCTGACTTACTATACTTGCTGTCAAGCCAGGCTTGACAGTCAGAAGAGTCTCGCTTCTGCCTTCTATAGTGGGAAAACCCCAAGTTACTTAAATACCCTACCCCTTCCATTTCCTCATCTGTAAGAATGTAGAGATGAGAAGAAATAGCGGATGAGAAAGTGCCCATTCTACAAAGGACCCTTAGCAAATGCTAGCATTTCCCCCTCCCTTTCATTATCCCTTCCTGAATAAGACATGAAGCATGGAGGAAAAAAGTCCAAGAGAGGCAGGGTTTTTGTTTTGTTTTGTTTTGTTTCGTTTTCCTGCCTTCCAATGGAGCTTACGGTATTATCTCAGAGGAAAGTTTTATTTTCCTGACAGGAGATGGAACCCAGAACCTTGCATGTTCCAGGGAAGAGCTGTGCCACTGAGTTGTGTCCCTGCCCGCCCCTGCTTGTGGTACTGGGGTTGTAATCCAAGGCCTTTTCACTGAACTAAATAACCAGCCCTTTTTTATTTTTTGAGACAGGGTTTCACTAAGTCACTAAATTGCTCACACTGGGCTCATATTTGTGATCCTCCTACTTCAGCCTCCCACAATTCTGAGAGTATAGTCTTGAGCCCCTAGGTCCAGCAGCACTCCCCCTAACCCCTTGCCTTTTCTTTTGAGTTGGTATCACTAAATTGCCCAGGCTGGCTTCGAACTTATGATCCTCCTGCCTTGACTTCTCAAGTAGCTGGGATTACAGGTAAGTGCCACTCTGGTCAGCTCAGAAGAAACAATTATATCATCGCTATGTCACTGAGGGTAATGCAGGTCTTGATCTCCCAGCCTTTTCCCTTGAGCCACAAAATCATTAAAATCAAAGCAGAACCCTGAGAATTGTGTTCAGAGGTTGAAATTCTCTGTGGTAGAAAGGTTTCTCCTTTTTTTTTGTTTTTTCCCTTTTAAATGACCTGATTTGGTTCCTGCCCTAGTTTGGCTGTGGTTTGAGTGTGCCCTCCAAAGGTCCATATGTCAGTCCTCAGTGTCAGTCTTCATGAAGCAGTAATTCCTTTGAGAAGCAGGGCCCTACATCAGCCAGAGCTGTGCTGCAGAAGGAACTGTGGCAGTCCAGCTTCTCTGGCTTCTGGTCTTGCAAAGGGATCTCTCACTCTGTGCTTCTGTCATTGTGGTACCAGCACTATGTTCTCAAATTCCCAAGAGTACGAACTGAACAAAACTCTTCTTCCTATAAAGTTTCCCAGCCTTGGGCATTTTATCATAGCAATGGAAAACTGAAGAATACAGTTCCTCTGTAGAGCTGAAGTTCGGTTCTGGCTGTGTGTAGTAAGTCTGTTGTCCTGCATTTAAACTCAGCTGGAGTCAGCTTGTGGACCTGCTATGACTGCCACCGTGTAATCTGATCTATTCTGATCTTAACTCCTTCGCTCTGAGCACAGGTTCACTGACATTTACAAGAGGAAGAGAGGGTTGTAGTTTTGGAAATTTAATGGTGAAAACCAATGGGATTTTAATGGTAAAAATGATTGCCCTCTCTAAACCAGGGAAATTCCTTAACACAGGTTTCAAGATGCCTCACCATGCTTCCCCAGGCTTCCTCTCAATCCAACCCACCTTCATTTTCTTTCTAATACTGAAACTTAGATTCTGCTTCAGCTAGGCAAATGTGAATGCCATTTCCTTCCCCTGTAGAGTCCTCTGACAAATAATGCTGGAGGAAGCCAAGACCTAGAAAAGAGAAATTATCAACCCAGACCACATTTGGATCCAGGTCTCTTTCTCCAACCTCACACTCCTTGCTCCTGCTCCTAAACCATTCTCGAACGGCTTCCTTACTACCACACACTTGGTCTTTCCTTTCCACCAAAATTGGCCCTCAAATCTTACAATTCTTTTGAAGATTCACCTTCTCTAGGAAGGCAGGCTTCGATGACCCTTAACTGGCTCCATTCACCCCATTTATTCCAAGACCCTCTTTCTCTTCCAGGCATGGGATTATATACTGTAGGATCATGGAAATACTTGGCTTAGAGGAACATTTCAATATTTACAGATAAAGATCCCAACTAACTGAGCAGTTTGTTTGAGATTATCAAGCCAGTTAAGAGACAAAGCAAGTCACGACTCAATTATCTTTGAGTCCTAAGCTCAAGATTCTTTTTTTACCACATAGAAATATCTATTTGTGTTTCTTGTCTCTCTCTGTGTTCTGTTTTTTCATAAGGCCCATTCATCTTATTTATTTATTTATTGTCTTAATGACACAGGGTTTCATTATGCAGTTCAGGCTGACCTCAAACTCACAGAAATCCTCCTGCCTCAGCTTCCCAAGTGCTGGGACTACAGACATGTGTCACCATGCCTGACTTCTAATTTCTTTTATCACCATTACCATCCTCTTCCTTATCCTTTCAACTCTTCTCCACACAGCTATAAGTAACCATTACTGATTGCCCAGGTCCTTGACTCTCTTTCTTTATATCCAAATGATTTGAGTTTTATTACCCTGAGAGTGTCCATTATCCCTTTGCCTCAAGGAGCCCGGAGCTGGTACAGGGAAGGAAGCTTCACTCTTGATGGAGGATTTATCTGAAATGTCAACTATCAAAAGGCAGCTTGATGAATGGAAAGAGCAGGAGAGCTGGGGACCACAACGACCATAAGTAATAATAGGGAAGCTGACTCAATTCTTGCCTAATAAAAATCATAGGAGCCAATGAGTGTGGAGGTACTGGTCTTCAGACAGGCCTGCTAATCACTGGCCCTGTCCTGTGACACACCAGACAGCAACGGATTCCTGACTCCAGCAGGGTCAAATAGGACTCTAGATGGTAATTTTCAGAACCAAGGGCCACACATGCCCTTCCTTGGCCCTATAGTTGCTAGATTAAGAAGTGGCAAAAAGCTAGGGCCCAGTGGTCATGCTGCAGCTGAGAGTGAGACAGAACCTCAGAGAAGAGAGTACCCAAAACCAAACAGCAATCTCAGGCCAGATCACCACTCTTTGGTCTCCCTGCTGTGCGATCCACGTAAAACCCAGGAAACCCACCAGAGCCCTTCTCCTTCCTTATTTTCCTTGAACTTGAATCCGTTGAGTAGGTTTCTTTTGCAACCAAGACGTCTCAACTAAGACCCTCCTCTTCTCCACACAGTGAAAAACCGAGCTGGGGCGACTGCACATGGGGAGAGTGTTGCTGTAGATTTGCAGGTACTGTGTCCTTCTCCGTGGGGATGGCGCTTGTCAGGCTGTGATTTCCGTGCAAATCACAGCTCACAGTCACAGTTATTGCTATCTGCCCCATCCCCCATCAGGTAAGCACAGAGTGCGTCTGCCCTCAGCCTCTGCTGAACACTTCCTCTCAGTCACTTCCTTCTGAAGAAGCTGGAGAGACTTGTCTGGTTGGTGGCCTCTGCCCTTGGCTTTTTGCCTGCGCTTTCTCTGCTGGGAGGCAGAAGGAACAGTAGGCACTGTGCTGTCTGACATTTCCACAGACAGCACTATTTTCTTAATTTTAAAAATATAATTTTCTTATCTTAATCTATGATATTCATAAATGAGACCACTATGGGTTTGTTATGAATGTATATTTTTCTAATATACATTAAAATGGAAAACTATCAGCTGAGCACCTTGGCACATGCCTGTGATCCTAGTTACTCAGGAGGCTAAGGCAGGAGAATTGCAAGTTCAAGGCCAGCCTGAGCAACTTAGCTAAGCCCTGTCTCAAAAGTAAAGCAAAAGTATTAAAATTTTTTAATGTTCTTCACCCCCTAAGATTATCTTATGCACATCACCCTAGGAACATTAGTATAGTATGGGTTTGGGAGCCAGAAAGATCTGGCTTAGGTCTATTTTATTATATTTATTTTTGCCTTTTGAGACAGAGTCTTCCTACGCAGTTCAGGCTGGTCTTGAGCTCACTTTGTAGCCAAGGCTGGTCTCAAACTTGCAACGATTCTCCTGCTTCAGCCTCCTGAGTGCTGGGATTACAGGCGTGTGCCACCATGCCTGGCCTGGTTTAGGTTTTCTCTCTGTCTCATAAGTATTTTTGGGTCAGATGCTTAACATTCCCTAAACTCTAATTTCGTCAGAAGTGTATCTTCCTTAAGGTTTTGGTGAGGGAATACATTTATTTGTTTGTTTGTTTATTTATTTATTTATTTATAAGAATTGGGGTCTTGCTATGTTGCCTATACTGGCCTTGAACTCCCCAACTCAAGTGATCCTCCTGCTTCGGCCTTCCAAGTAGCCAGGTTGTTGATAATACATTCTTAGCTTCTCCATTTTATCTATTCCTTACTATTTCCTTTCTTCTCTTCTCAATTTGTTTGAAACAAGCACTGGTGTGAGATGGGTTCGTTTACTGAAGTATATGAAATGTATATAAATTCCTCCAGGGATAGAGAGCTGGGTGTGGAGCATCTGCATTGGTACCTGATGATGTGATTTATCGCCCCTTTGCACTGATGTGGCTGAGATAAAGGCATTGTTTCTGTAGAGTCTAGTTTCCAAGGTGTTCGAAGCCCTCATGGACACTACCATCTCTGTGCAGTGTGGATGAGTGTTACCTTATTGTTCAGGTGTGGGGACTGAGACCCTAATAGTTCTGAGCTGGTCACTCAGCAGGGCTAGGGTACAAGAATCCACAGCTTTGCATCCACAGGCCAAGACACTGCCTCAGGGCAACATTCCCTCTGTTGACTGGGAAGGGTTAACAAAAGTGAGCAAAGAGGTGTCATCAATTTGCAAACAAATGAATTTGTGAACATTGACTCAAGCAAAGTTAAAACAGATTTCTGGGGGAGTTACTAATCTTAGTAAAATAATATGCCTCATAAATTGCCAGTACAGATAGAGTATATATCATTTTCCAAATTTGACTGTTAAATACACTTAGGAATCTTTCTTTAGTGGTACTAAGGATTAAAGCTATAGTCTTTGCACTAAGCTACAGCCTTAGCCCTTTTTTATTTTTTGTTTTTGGGGCAGGGTCTCACTAAGTTGCTAAGTTACCTAGGCTGGGCCAGAAATTGCAATCGTCCTGCCTCAGCATTACAGAGTGCTGGGATTACAGGTGTGTGTCACCGCGCTCAGCTCCTATTTAGGGATTCTTAAGATGGCTCCTCAGAGCACTAATTTGGGAAACAAGACCCTTGTTGGCCATATTAGCATGAATTCTACTCTCTGATCTATTACAGAAGCAGGCCTCTCTTGTTTACTAAAACAAACAAAAAACAAAATCCTGAAACAACCATAACTCCCCCATCACTCTAGTCCTACCTGAAAACTAGGATTTCATTCCCGTATTGCTTACCACTATGAGCCAAGGAAATTGATTTCTTGCACAGCCTATCTTTGAACATACAGATTTGCCAAGGTGTAATAGTTCAACTCTTTAAACGGTTCTTCTTTTTTTTATTTTTAATTTGTCTTTTTTAAATTTTGAGAACTTCAAGTAATACCAGAAGGTAATAATTTCTAATTCTTAAAAATAAAATATTGATAGAAGAAATATCACCTTAACCAGAAAAGAAGACAAATGCTACAGAAGGTTGGGTCACACAGCAGAACAGTGAGATTCCCACAAACAGAATGAAAGATGTTGGCACAGGCTGCTTGTCAGCACTGAGGTGATTCCTTTGTGTGGTTTTGGTTTTGGTTGTTTTGGTTTGTGATACTGGGATTCAAATCCAGGGCCTAGGCAAGTATTCTACCCCTGAACACATCCTCAACCCACCTTTGCCTTAATTTACATATGAGGTATATCGTGAGTCCTTGGAATTGTTTGGCCCCATTTCTCTTTTAGGTATTTAATATAAGTCCTGTGTGCACGAGAAGGATATGACTGGGATGGAGGCATCTGCTTTAGAAATATGGAGTAGACTGAAGAGACCCACAGAGAGGGTCTTCCAATGGGGTGATGAGAGCCAGTCCTGAGTTACAGAGTCACCTTGGTCATGTCAGGCTTTCTCTTATAGCTGTGGCCCCCTGAAGGGTGGTGCGCAGGTCTCCCTGCAGTGAGGCTCCCTTTTCGCAGAAGCAAAGCACAGGACTTAAGAGCTGAAAAGGAGGCAGTGTGAGCCATGGCGGATTCATGCTGTATTTACTCTTGTTTTCTGAAAATATTTGAGAGAGCTTAGAACAAAGGACATACATATTATACAGTTAGTATGAGAATTGCTTGGAGTAAGAGAAAGCAAACCAGGAAGGCTGTCACACATACTGAATATATCACTGTCTCTGAGCTTTCTGGCAACCATATCAAAAAGAGAAACATATTATAAAGAACGATAGATGCTTACCAGTTACCCACAATAAAAAAAAATTTTCCTGACAGGTGTGGTGTTGCATACCTATTAAACCCAGCACCCTGGAAACCTGGAGCAGGAGGAGTGCAAGTTCAAACCCAGCCTGGGCAACTTGGCAACTTAATGAGACTTTGTCACAAAACAAAACAAAACAAAACAAAACAAAACAAAACAAAACAAAACAAAACACTAGGATGTAGCCTGGGCTCAATTTCTAGTGCCACCAAAAATATATGAATGAATGAATTTAGAAATTTTAAGAATGGCTAATATTTTTCTCACAAAGGATCATATTTTAGAGGCTATTGTGCAATATAATGGACAGTGTCCTGGCAGTAGCTTTGTAGCAAATGCAGGAAATCTTCATAAGCCTGTAACCTGTAACAAGTTTGGATTAGAGTCAAGATTATTATAGCAAGGCTTTGTGGCTATAGAATTAGATTGGCCTTTGATGGAGAGCAAGTAATACTTCCTGTTTTCCCGTCTATGAAATGAAAGATTTTTTTTTTTGAGGCAGGGCCTCACTTTGTAATTCAGGCTGGCCTTGAACTTGCTGCAGTCCTCCTGTCTCAGCCCCCTGAGTGCTGGGGTTACAGGCATGTGCCAATATACCTGGCTCTGGTGCTTATTAATGTCATTTATTTTACCTTTGGCCAGTCCCATGAGTGTGAAATAGTGTTTTGTTGTCATTTTAGGTTGCACTTCCCTGATTACTAGTGAAGTGGAGCCTTTTTCATATTTCACAATTCAGTCCTTTTTTCTTTTGGGCACATTACCCGTTCAAACTTTTTTTGCTCATTTCTCTACTGGGTTGTTCATGTCTCTCCTGTTGTTTTGTGGTAGCTCTGTGCACCTTGTGACTCTTCTGCCTCATCTGTTAATGAATGTATACAGTCATCTTCTGGTGATTCTAGTACATCTCCCGCCTACACATCACCCGCGGCCACCTCTGGTGTCACTTCTCACTCCAACATTTTATGTTTAAACATCATGGCTTTATTCATAAGCATCTAACTAGGAAAATTTAAACAAAACTACAAAGGATTTTATTAAATATGGAGACGCATTCTATATAGTCCTTTTATCCCTAGAGAAGCCCTTCCATGAAGAGAAGACATATTCTGAACTTGCCTAAATTGCTTGGAATGTTTGAATGGCCAGATCTGGATAAAGCTGCTTTTGGCAGAGCAAAGTTATTGTTATCCAAAGATCAAGCTGTTCACATGCCTTCCTCTTAGAGACCTTCTTTGACACAGAGGGCAACAGAACTCTTTAAAATAACCTGGCCAACGCTTAAGATGAAACTCAATTGTGGTCACCCTCTAACAGGCAAAGGCTGAGCAGTCAGTGGTGGTCTGTGCTCCAGAATTGGAGGTAATGTCTCGAAAGGGGACCACTAGCTTAACAGGTGTTCTAAGTACAAAAATAGTATGGTAATTAAAGGATTGAGTAGAGAATCAATTTTTTCTCAAAAATCAACATTATTAAAATAGACTACATGCAGGTGTATGTTATGGTCATGGAGTTATTCATGGGTTTTTTTATTTCTCTACTCTCCAAATATTTTTTGCTACACATAACATACAAGTAATTCAAAATTGTAATGGGAACCAAAACTGACATGTGACCCACTGTGATTATGAGAACTCTCAGTTTCTCAAGTAGGCTGGCATTTACCTCAAGTGGGGGGAGAAATCAAAGGCAGAAAAGTATAAGGGTCTTTTCCATTGGTAAGCATTTCGAAGTAAAGTTAAAAGTGCTGGAAAACTGCAGGTTTTTCTAGGATGGGGGAGGAAGTGGTCGAATGCTGAGACTGAGAAGTGTATCCAAAAACTACTGGCAAAGGAGGGAGAGGCCAAGAATGGTACAAGGATGGAAAGTGGTGGGGTGGCCGAGTTCAAAGGTGTCCTGGAACAGAAAGCAGTATTTGCCAAGAATCTTTATAGCTGTTGGGCATATGAAAAGATGTTCTTCTTAACATGGAGGACAGTCAGAGCAGGGAGAGTGAGATCATCACATTCTATTTATCAGATGGGGACATAGGCTAAGTACTCCTTTGCCAGGTCTCTGCCGGCCATGTGTTTCTGCTTTGGCTCATTGATGTTTCGTATGCAACACAATCTTGCAATTAAATTATTCTCAATGTGTTATCATTCATAGCTTCATTCTTCCTCATAAATAGCCACAATTTTCCTTCAGCATTTAATGACATACAGATACTACAATGTAATATAAAATGGAAAAGAATGCAATATAAAAATTCTATGTTGTGTGTGGTGACACACCACTGTAATTCCAGCACTCTGGGAGGCTGAGGCAGGAAGGTTACACGTTTGAGCCCAGCCTGCGCAATTTAGAGACTCTGGCTCAAAATAAAAATTAAGAAGGGCTAAGGATATAGGTATGTAACTTGATGCAAAGGCCCTGGGTTCAATCCCCAGTACCAGAAAAAACAAATTTATATACATTATAATCTGTCTTCTTAGTTTTTTCCACTAATTTATAAATGTATGAGAGGGAATGTGCTACAATAAAAAGGCATGGGCTTGCAATTAGAAAGATTAAGGTGTGAATACTGTGTCTGTCACTTACTAGCTGTATGAACTCAGGTAAGTTCCTTAAACTCTCTGATCCCCAATTTTTGTATCTGCAAGGTAGAGGGATAGAGAAATTGAATTAAATTAGAACTAATTAAATAGAATACTTGACACACAGAAATCGTGCGATAAATGATTTTATTATTTTGAGAAGAGGCTGTAAAGAACCAGCCTTGTTGTTGTGACTGCGCCGTTGCTCAGGGCTCTGAACATGGCTTCCTGCTCTGCTGTTGCCTCCTTTTAATCGCTTTGAACGAGGGGACCCACACTTTCATTTTGCACTGAGCTCTGCAAATGATGCTCACACACATAGACTCATGCACAGGTGTGCACACACATTCAGGGAAAAGATTAAAAAGCAATAAGCAAGATATAAACAGTATTTATCTCTGCGTGGCTTTTAAAGTGACTTTATTTTCTCCCCAATTTTTCTGTATACTCTACATTTTCTATAATGAATATATATAATTTTCCTGATCAGGAGAAAGGTGAATTCCCCTATGCTTCTGTACAAAGGCATCCTCCCCGTTTTGCAGACAGAAGTGAAGCCAAGGTAACGCATAGGAAATGACTCACCGACGATCACACAGCCATCACTGTCCCAATATGACAAAGCTCAGGAAACTGCCCCTCCTCTGCGGCTCCATGCCCCTAGGGCTGAGTTACCAGCGGTTTTGTTCAGAAGAATCTCTTGGGGCACCTGAGTTGATTTGGGGACCCAGCACGCCACTGCGCAGAAAGGGGTGCTCCCTCTGTAACCAGATCTACTCCTGAGGGCTCATCTGCTGGGTTCGCTGCCAGGCTCAGGAGAAGAATCGCGGCACGCCCGCCCGTTCTCCCAGGGCTCGGGCAGGTTCTCACGGTGGAATACGAGCCCGGAGGCAGACTCAGGAACAGCAGCAGTGGGGCGGGGAGGAGCTGCAAATCTTTTCAGCAGTGGCGTCCACAAAGAAAAGACGCTGGGAGCTTGTCTCCTTCCCATGAGCCCCAGCTGCCCTCTTGAGAGCTTGTATGAAGGGAAGCAGCGTGCAGGAGACAGGTATGAATATGCGGGTTGATCCCGGGTTTGCATGGTTGCATGGTTCACAGTACTGAAGGTATTTCAAACCCCTGAAAAGGTTTATTTCACCTTGTTCCAGCAGCAGCTTACCCCACCTTTGGTCTTTTCCCTTTCTGGACCCTCTGTCATCCTCTGCTCCCTTGGTGAGTGCAAATCTGACTGAGAGTTTCGGACTGTGGCCCACAGGGCGGGCTCTGGCGGGATCTGCGCCATTGGTAGCTGCCTTCCTAGCCCTTTCTCCTTCTCCAAGAACCAAACTCCAGACTCAAACTGGAGCCTCTGGGCTGACAGGGAGCAAGGGAAAGGCTCAGGAGAGTTAAACTGCTGGGCTCATCCTGACGATACTCAGATGAATATTAATATGAGCTTCACTACCCTATGGCAGCCAGGTAATTTGTTATGCATTCATGATTCGATCCTCACAATTATTTTATTTATAAATTAGGTTCTTTGATACCCATTTTTATAGAGGGAAAGGAAGCAAAGTAACTTACTCAAAAGCATGGCTAGTCAAACCCATATAATGGGGGTAGTGGTAAAGTTTGTGCTTAACACGCACAAGGCCCTGGATATAATCCCAGTTGTAAGAGCAAAACAAATCAAAAACCAAACCAAATCAAAAACACGCCACAGAATGTGCATTACCAAGAGTGAAAACTAATAAAGCTATGGACTTGGAGTGATATTGATGTGTCCAGCCTCACTGATTGCACTAAATGTGCCCCTCCGGGGTGGGATGTTGACACGGGGGGACCCTGGCAGACCAGGAGAGGCCCATGAGTACTTCCTGTTCAATTCTGCTGAGAACCTAAAACTGCTCTAAAAAATAGCCTATTAAAACAATGACAACGACAACAACAAGAAAAAAAGAACACACACACACACGCTCTCTCATACACCCTGTCATTGCTGCTGTGCAGTGGAGCTCAAATAACTCACTATCACTTAAGGAGACAAACCTAGCGGAATACTGGTCCTGCTATTTCTAGCTATGTTGTTATTTTTTGGTGCTGGTGATGGAGCCCAGGTTCTTGTGCATTTTATTTTATTTTTTGGGCTTTGTTTTGGTTTTTGAGACAGGGTCTCACTATGTAGTTCAGGCTGGCCTCTAACTCAAAGTGATCCTCCTGCCTCAGCCTCCCGAATGCTGGGATTACAGGTGTGTGCCACCACATCATGATCTTGTACATTTTAGACAACCCTTTTTAAAAATTTTTATTTTGAGACAGGGTCTCACTAAGTTGCTCAGGCTCTTGAACTCCATCCTCCTCCTGAGTACCTGGGATTGCAGGTGTGTGCCGTGGTGTCCAATCATTTTGGTTTTAGATTCCTCATCTATAAATGGCAAACTGGGTCATCGTGAAAGTCAAATGAAAGTATGTACAGAGTCTTCTGAACCCGTAAGCAGCTATTCCCAGATTAGTTGTTACATGCATGTATACTCACCTCCATGTGATTAAAGAAGTAACCAGGAAACTTAGCTTCACCACTAAGGGGCTTCTGTCATCTGTAAGATGAAGCTCTTGGCCTCGTATCCTCCATCTGGAGGAATTTTTGAGTCTTCTGATTTTCATAGCCTGATTAGAATGCCACTACTGTGCCCCACCCCCTCCTACCAGTCTTAGAGACTTGTATGTGATCTCTTTTCTCCTCATAACGTTCATGTTCAAAGGATATAAGGATCAGGCCAGTACCACCTTCTGGCTTTCATCCTCCTCACTCCTCAACTCTGAGTCTCCTGTGCTTTTTGGGAAATAGTGCAACAGTGAAATTCAGACTTCTCTGTCCGAGAAACCCTTTCTCTCAGTGATAAAAACTCTATGTGCCAGCGTTCCATCTACTGCTGTGATAAGTGGCTGTAATCTGACTGTGTTTTTGAAACCTCTGTGTGTGTGTGTGTGTGTGTGTGCATGTGTGTGTGTGTACCACTTCAGGACCTGAAAAACTCCACACGATTTGATGTGACTTATGATTCTCAACCCTAGCAAAGGTCCTCTGAGAGATATTTATTTATTTATTTATTTATTTATTATTTTTATTATAAAGAGAACAAAAACCAAGCAAAATAAAACAGAATAAAGCCAATCAAAACAAACCAGTGTAAGTGACACAGGACTTCAAAACAATACGAAATCAACAATGGTTTCCATAATGCCTCCTGCTGTCCTTAAAATAGCCACAGATACCTTCAGACATAGTAAAAATCAAACAAAACAGAACAGAATAGAACCAATAAAAACAAAACAATGACTGCAATAAAGGACCTCAAAACAAGACAATAGTAAATCCAAAATGGCTACCAGAACATATCCCATTATCTTTGAAATAGCTGCCCATGCCATCGTAAGGTCCCCTGAGAGATAAACCACACCACTTGTTCAGAATTCTAGTGGTTTCCAAGAGGTGCTTTAAGGGGTGGCCTGAGAAATGAAGGATGAGCATGCAGGACAGACTCGGCAAACAGCTCCACTTTGATCTGCTTTATCCTAACTTTCACCTAACGTTCTATCGAAGAAAAGGTTTCCCTGCTTTAAAAACTAGCTCGTCTGTCTGTGTCTCTGTCTCCACCCTACCCCCTCACCTTCTCTTTTTCATTGATTACCCTCTCTTAAAACACCAGGCACCTTTAAGTTCACAGAGAGGTGAGAAATGTTCCATGCCCATACGGGGGAGACTCTATTACTAATCGTTGAATGAAGAGTGAGTCACAGTTAAAATTCCCCAGCGCTGAGCGCAAAAGGTGGAAGGGAAATTTTCTTACCACAACCAAGAGCATCCCCTCATGGGGCCTTCCCATGAGAGCTGTGTCCCCTGGCTTCCTATTATGTTAAATCAGGCTTTGGCCTGATGAACATCCATTAAGACACAAACTCCCAGAACAGAAATGATAAATACACCATGGCCTCTGCTAAGTAATGCTTTGAGTGTGTTGAGTTTCTGAATACTCCTTTCCCCAATATGGAAGTGACTAGCAATTTACATAAATGTAACTATTTAGGGTCAAAGGTGGAGCTTGTTGGTAGAGGTAGTATGCATGAAACCCTGGGTTTTATTCTTAGCACTGAAAAAAAAAAGTAGCTCTTTACATGTGAATGAAAATTAAACAAAACGTAAAATTCGGATCTTCAGGCACACCAACTGTATTTCATGCACTCAGCACCTATGCATGGCTAATGGTTGTTCTATTTGAACGGTGAAGATGTAAATGCTCTTTAATATATATTCTGGTCATTATAGTAAGTTCTATTGGGCAATAGCAGGGTCACCTAATCTAGTTCTTAATCCTCCATTTGTGTGGCCTGGGGCTCTTATCGACCCCTGCACTCCTTAGCTCCTTCCGTGGGCCCACAGAAAGCACCCCTTTCCAGCCACCCTGGCCCAAGGTTTCTTGGAATAGTGAATTTGGAAGTTACTGAGCTAAGGTATAGACAACCATGAGGGAATTTGAAGCATGTTCCAAAGTTCGCTTTTTCTGTTTCAATATTTTTTTATTTTAAAGGTAATAAAACCCAACAGAACAAAACAGAAAAAAGCCAACCAAACCAAAGCAGTGAAATTGGTACAGAACCTCAAAGCAGGATAATAGGAAAACAACAATGGCTACCATAGTATATCTTGTTATCTTCACAATAGCTGTTCATTCCACCGGATATAGCAAAATCAAACCAAAACAAAACAATAAAACCAATCACAACAGAACATTGAATAAAGCAAAACAATTAATTGGAACAAAACAAAACAGTGAGAACAATATTGGATTTCAAAAACAAGATAGAAGGAAATCCTCCATATTTGCTATACTGCATACTGTCATCCTCCCAACAGATGCTCAGACCACCGGCCCCAGGCCTGCAAAGTCAACCAAACAATACAAGCCTTCAGTTGCTTTTTGTGCCCCAGTTCTATCAACTCAGCCGGTTGCTTGGGGCAGGGTGTGCGGGTGTGTGGGGAGTGAGTTCTTGATTCTCAGCCCAGTGCAGCGGTAGGCTCCCAGGAAGTGCTACCTGACTTCTCTCTTCCTGGGCCACGCATGGCTTGTGCAGCTTACCCGAAAGGCTGGCTACTTGGCTTCTTGGTGGGCTCCTTCCAGTCCCAGCATGGCTGATTCTTGGGAGGTGCTGCCTTCTCTTTTCCTGGGCCCTGCATGGTTTGCCCCAGAGTTTGCTTTTATTCTCACTTCTGCATCTCATTTGGTGTGTCTTTACTAGCAGAGATAACAGGGATAATTTCCCCTAAAATTTTTCTAATTATATAAATATTCCATTCAGAAGGTTTTATTGCTAAAATTAAAGATTACTAGATTCTTTATGGTGCATTTCAATTAAAATCTGTCTAGCTTTCTAACTCCTAATTTTTATACACTGAAATTCAGACTTGAACTTGAGATCTTATACTATAATCCAGGAAGCTGGGCATGGTGGTTCATGCCTATAATCCCAGCACTTGGGAAGCTGAGGCAGGAGAATCACTGAGAGTTCAAGGCCAACCTGGGTTACATAGTAAGTTTACGGCCAGCCTACACTATAAAGCAAAATCCTGTCTCAAAAAACCAACAGAACAAAGCAAACAACCCCCCCCACCTGTTACTCAGGAAGTGTTTACTATAAAAATATTAGAAACAGGATTTAAGAGCTTCAAAGATCTTAGGAATCAACTTGTTTGACAGTTTCACTTTTCACAATAAAAGATATAAAATCCAGAGAAGTCAAGAAACTTGCCTAAGAACACACAGTGATTCCGTAGTCGGAAAACTCAGGCCACCAGGCATTTACTTAGGGTTTTCCCCACTATTCAAAGTTATGAAATCTTGCACTTTATGGAGACTACAGATAATAGTAATATACTGTATATTTCAAAGAATCTAACAGAAAAGATTTCGAATGTTTTCACCATAAAGAGATGATAAATGCCAGCTACTGAGAAGGCAGTAGCACTGGGAGTTTGAAGCCAGCTTGGGCAATTTAGGGAGACCCTGTTTCAAGGAAAAAAAGCAGGGGCTAGGGATGTAGCTCATCACTAGAGTGCCTGGGTTCAATTTCCTGTAATCAAAAAATAAAGAAAGAGCCAGGCGTGGTGACACATGCCTGTAATCCCAGCACTTGGGAGGCTGAGGAAGGAGGACTGTTGCAAATTCGAGACCAGCCTGGGCTACAAACTGAGCTCAAGGCCAGCCTGAACTGCTTAGTGAGACCCTGTCTCAAAACCGCCCCCCCCAAAAAGGAAACAGAAAGAAATGTTTGAGGAAATGGATATGTTTACCTTGATTTTAATGAGTACGTGTGTCAGAACACCACATTGCACTCCATAAGTAGGGACAATTTTTGTCAATTAAAAATTTTTAATTCAAAATTATTAACTGAAAACAAGACTAAGGGATCTCTTTTTTAAAATTTTTTACTTTTCTTTTTGGTTTGTGTTTTTCACAACAGGTTCTTTCTATATTGCCAATGCTGTCCTCAAACTTCTGGCCTCAAGTGATCCTACTCTGTCAGCCTTCAGAGTACCTGGGAGGAGGGGCGCACACCTCTGCCCCAGGCAAAAGGATCTTCTGACTGCTAGTTTCTTCAGTACTCTACTACGATTGTGCTCTTCTCACTCACCAAATCTCTAGGTCTCTGTTCTCACTGCCCCGTCTACTTTCCAAGTCAGTCTCAGGGTTTACTTACCTATAAATTCAAGTGTGTTCTAAAAAACATACTTCCTCAAAAGGCTGTTTCCCTAGAAATATCCTTTGGACTTTATACTACAAAAATCACCCTAGCAGTAAAGACAACTAGAAACCCTTCCCATCCTGAGCAAAGAGCCTCTGCGTAGGAGCAGTTTCAGAATGTCAGAAATACAGTATTTCATATGTTGTCAACTGCCACCTGTTAGGCCTGAGTCTCACTACGGTGTGCTTTTGATCCCTGGATATCCCCGGAGGGCTTGGCATAACATCTTCAGCTGTTACCTCTCAAGTGAGAATTAGACTTCAAAGTCTTTCTACTTAAATTCTAGAGCAAGGGTCAGCATATAATCTGTGGGGCAAATGTGGTCTTATTTTTACGACTATCTTTGTAAATAAAGTTTTATTGGAACACCGCCATCTTCATTTGTTTATGTATTGTCTATGACTATACCTTTTTGCTATCATAACAGAGTTGAATAATTGTGACAGAAACCATATGACGCACAAAGGCTAAAACATATTGGCTCTCTGACCCCCTACAGGAAAAGTTTGCTGATCTCTGGTCTAGAGTCACAGTGTGACAGAGAAGATAAACCAATTTCCAAGTCCTGGTTTTTGTTTACTCCCACATGATGCTTTTGAACAGGGAAGGATCCAAATCCAGAAAGCTCTTGACAAATAAAATTGAGCATTATCATAATCAATCACAGCTGTTTCCTTTGAAAGCCAGTGTGTTCATTAACACGGAAATTTCCTTAGAAATATATTCAGGTGCTTTTCACTTTCACATTTTCTTGTTCTGATTTTCCCTCTATCCTGCCAAATATATCTACATTATCTAAAGGATAATGGAAGTTATCACAACAAAGATGCAAAGAGAAGGAAATAGTTAATATATTTTCCAACGCCCAAAATAAGTTTTTCCAACAAGACAATATTTTTAATAGCCAGGTTTTTTTGAGTAAGAGAATTTTCTAAATTTTTCTACTTCCTTTTTGAATTATTATGATGGAATTCCATGAAAGACACATCCTAATCAAACAAGGGAAAAAGACCAAGCCCACCTTTTCTGATCCTAGAGTATGGATTATGGGAAGAAGCAAAGCAGACGAAGGGAAACAGAAATGTGGCTTCGACAGGCGTGGTGGTGCACGCCTGTAATCCCAGCACTCAGGAGGCTTTGGCAGGAGGATCGTTGTGAGTTCTAGACCAGCCTGGGCTACAAAGTAAGCTCAAGGCCAGCCAGCACTGCATAGCAAAACCCTGTCTCAAAAAAAAAAAAAAAAAAAAAGAAAGAAGAAATGTGACTTCATCTCTACTCTCTGAGATCAAATCAAGGATAAGAGCATTGACTTTAAACCAGAAGTTTTGGTATACTCTATGATCCCAGAGGAGCCCAAGTTCAAGACAAATGTGGGTGGGTGATTTGGTGACTTAGGAAGACACTGTCTCGAAATAAAAAAATTTTTAAATGGGCTCGGTGTGAAGGTCCTGCATTTAAACCTTAGTACCAGCCTAAAAGAACAGGAAGAAGGGAGAGGAGAAGGGGAAGGGGAAGAAAACATTAAAAAAGAACATGAACTCTGAGTCCAGACTGCCTGTATTCAAATCTCAGTCTAATCTTGGGCAGCCACTTCACCTCTTGTTCTTGTTTCCTCCCCTGTAAATCCATGTTATGATAATATCTACTTCTAAGAATTGTTATGAAAACAAAGAAGGTGAGTGTGCACTAACGTGCTTAGACTAGTGCTTGTCACATAGTGGCATTGCCATGGTTTGTGTCTGGAGTGTCCCCGTGAGGCCTACGTGTTGTGCCATTTGGAGGTGGTAGAACCTTTAGGAAGGGGGACCCAGTGGGAGGAAGTTAGGTCTTTGGGGGTCTATTCTTGAAGCAGATATTGAGACCCTGACTCCTTCTTTTCCTTTTTAGTCATTGCTTCCTGGGCATGAGGTGAACAGACCTCCTTTATCATGTGTTCCCACCATGATAAAATGTGCCACCACAGGCCCAGAGTGACAGGGTCAAGTGACCATAGATTGAAATCTCTGAAACCATGAGCACAAATAAACCCTTCATCTTTTTAAATTGATTTGCTCATGTATTTTGTCACGGCAATAGAAAGCTGACTAACAAAGGTGTTACTATGGGAGGAGGTGGTAGATATTATTGGTAGTTTTTTGAAGGAATATGGAGAAAGAAGAGGCTTCTATGTCTTACTGCTATTTGGGAATCCAGGAGACCATCTCAAAGGCTGCCCTGTACCAGGTTGATCAAAACAGTTTTCTAGAGGTAGTGCTGAGCTTGCCTCTTCTCAGTCCTTCCTCAGCAGTCCTGATCTCTCATGTGCCCAGGGAGATCAAGAGCATTAGCCAAGTGTCTAGTAGGAGAGTTTCTAGGAGGTTCGTTTTAGGGGGTGGACCTTTGCTGCTACCACTGGGATACATGCAAGTCAGTGATGGCAAACCTGTTAGAGATATGACCCTAACTGCAACCCAAAGCTCACTTATTTATTGCAATGTGCCAATGCTGCATTTAAACCTGAACACTGAGGTTCTAGTTCAGAAAAAACAACTCATGCTCTTGGCTTGTGTGCCAACAAAGAGGACTCTCCATGCCTGCTTCGGTATGTGTGCCATGGGTTTGCCACCACTGACCCAAGTCAGGCCCAGGTCACATGGCTGGCCGGGTCATCAAAAGAACCAAGATGGCAGCCAATGAGGCAGACTATCGGATCCATAATAGCGGAAGGAGACCGGGCTGCCAATGCCAGCAGGAATCTATGAGCAGGACCAGCCTCTCCTCACAGCCAGCTAGTGCAGGCCGAGGAAGCCCTGCTCCATAGATGGCCCACAGCAGAAAACCAGGTGGCAAGGCCATGGGATAAGTCCAGTCTCCCATGTCCATCTTCGGGAAGGAGAGAGGGCTGGAAATCTGAAAACCAGCCCACTTAAACTGTACTATTTGCCACTTAAATTATTGAAATGCAACTGTGCTTATGATATTAGACTAAAGCAGAGTCCTTATCCCCTATCCAAGCCTCTTTCCCACCACTGTCTAGCAGAATGGGAACTTGTAAAGATATTTATAGAAATAAAGAAATTATCTATTTTTAACTTGTTTGTACATTTGAGTGTGGTGAGGTAAATATGACTCTGCTCCTCCCTCCACCTCTTCAACCTCTGAAAGGGAATTTCTCCCTGATCATCTCTCTGCCAGGCACAGGCAAACATCCACACCCACGCCAGCACCACCAAGTGTCTAAAACCAGCTTCCAGAAGAAGGCTGAAGAGTTTCAGGCTCTAAGATAAGCAAGAGAAAGAAAGTCTTCCCAAAAAGAAAAGCAGAGAAAGTTCAACTAGTTGAATGAAAAGGATTTGAAGAATTTGAGCCCCACCTCCATTAAGGGAGAAGTTGAGTGTTTCAAACAATTTGTTAATAAACATTTATTGTTTACTTACCTGTAGAATAAAGTTTGTGCTTTGGAGCCTATTAAGTAAACTACCTTTTTTCTTTTCTTCTCTTCTCTTCTCTTCTCTTCTCTTCTCTTCTCTTCTCTTCTCTTCTCTTCTCTTCTCTTCTCTTCTCTTCTCTCCTCTTCCCTCCCCTCCTCTCCTCAACTTTTAGGGTTTGATGAAACCAAGCAGAGAACTGCAGAAATTCCCAAACATTGGTCTTGAGACTATGTTGAAGGCCACACTGCGCGTGGTGATTGGTGACCTTCCTCAGCTCTATCAATGTGAAGTCAGAAAATATCCTCAGGATGTTTTCTAATTTTCTTGGTACATAAGCAAGATTTCTTTCCCAGTAGTAAAGCTACTTACTTAAAGCAGCCTGGGTGACCTCAGATGGGGTTGGGGGAGGGCTGGTGCACTGAGCCACTGGTAAAAAAAATGCTGTTGTTACCAACTCAAAAGGCAACCTATTGATGTGCCACATGTCATGTCCTAGAGCACACATGTGCTAACACACGCGGACACACATGCTCACACTCATGTGCACATGCACACCGCCCCCAGGGGCTGCAGGCAAGGCAGGCATCCCACATGGCCGGATGAATAGCAGGTCTGTCCTGCAGCTGTGGGCTCTCTCCCACCCCAAGAGAGCACAGAGCCGCAGACAGCAAAGCCGAGGAGCCCACGCAGTCTGTCCGGCACCCAGCGAGGGGACTGGAGGGCAGCGAGATGGAGTCAGAAAGAGAAATCAGCAGCCGTCAAGTAAGTTCTACCTGGGAGAGAGGTGGGGGAAACTGCAAGCAGAGGTGACATTGGAAGAACAAAAGATTCCTACTTTGGTCATTTGATATTCTCCCCCTCCCCGTTCTCCTTCCTCCTCCTGCTCCGTCTCCAGAATTCCCTCCCTTCTTCTCTTTTCTCTCTCTTTCCCAGTCTGGTTCTTTGCTTTTCTTGAATTATGTGAGAAGCGAATTGTTTAAATCCCTCTTGGCCTCTGCCTCCCCTTGTCAGTCAAAGAGCTAATTAGATCCGTGTTACAGAAAATGATTTCACATTCTGCAGTGTGCTTTTCCCCAAACCCCAGGATAATGGAGACTATGTGGGAGCTGCCAGGCAGTTCTCTGGAGACAAGGAAAGATACAAGTTTGGAGGTTTTGGAAGGGGGCAATTGGCCAACTTTGCATTTTACAGGTTGGGTAAAACTGGAACCTTTCCTCGGGTATCTCCACAAAGCTTTCCTGTGCAGGATAGAAAGCATCGTATTCGGACAGAGCAAGCACAGGATATTGGCAGAGTCTGTGTCCCTCTCTGTCCGGGATGGGGGGCACAGAAAATGGAAGGTCCTGGTGACAGCAGAGTGTAATTGCTGCAAT
Organism: Cuniculus paca; assembly: GCA_004365215.1. Lineage (NCBI taxonomy): Eukaryota > Metazoa > Chordata > Mammalia > Rodentia > Cuniculidae > Cuniculus > Cuniculus paca. Next base: position 3,328 of record RJWT010008844.1, on the reverse strand, counting down.
CTGCAGTCCTTGGCCCTCTGTCAGCCAAAGAGAGTAGAATCAATCTCTCTAGACCCATCACTGAGATTATATGACGATTTTATTCATAGTCAGACAACTAAAGATCAGAAAGACTTGTGAGGTGAAACATCTTTTTGATCCTGGAATCTGGTCTTCAAATGAAAAATTAAGCAGCAACCCAGTATATACTTCAGGTTAAAAAAGAGCTTTTGTGCCCCGGCCCACACGTGTGTGTGTGTACGTGTGTGTGTGTGTGTGTGTACGAGGAGAGGGGAATTGGGTACAATGGTGGGAGCCTGGCAGAGCCTCTGCCCTGTCCCTCCACCTGGGGACACCACCACGAACTTGTGGGATTGCTTGGGTGACACATTAAAACCATCAACCTAGCACAGCAATATATCTACTTTATTTCCCTGCATTATCATGGTCCCACCTCAGGGCTTGTGGGTTCCTCTTCTTGAAATACTCTTTTCCTGGCTTATCCCCTGCTAGGACTTCCCAGTTTCAGCTCAGCCTTGCCAGACCTTTGTCTCAGGAGCCCTACAGACACACAGACTTGTCTTTATCACACACCTCATTTCTTGATCCCTCTGCTCACCCTCAGAGGTTATTCCTCACTGACTCCCTGCCACTCTCCTGGGAATATGCATGCATTGGAGGGGACTACATCTGTTTTATTCATTGCTAGGTCTCCTGTGCACTGAGCAATGCTTTGATACACAGTAAGTGACTGGAAAATATTTGTTACACAAATAAATTAAGGGAACATGAGTTAGACGAGATTAGTAACAGGCATAGGTCATTCAACCAAGGCCATGATAGCTAAGACTCCAGTCCAGGTCTTCTGAGGTACATGTTCTTTTTACTTCACCAAGTTCTTGCCACTGTTGGATCCTTAGTAGCTGAGGAAACAGTATTGCTCACAGGCAGTCTCAGAAGAACATGCTTCGGGCCAGGTGTAGTGGCGCACGCCTGTAATCCCTGCACTTGGGAGGCTGTGGTAGGAGGATTGTCACAAGTTCAGGGCTAGCAGAGTGACGTAGTTAGTTCAAGGCCAACCCAAACTATATAGTGAGTCTTTGTCTCAAAAAGCAAAAAACAAACAGAAGAAAGAAAGAAAGAAAGAAAGAAAGAAAGAAAGAAAGAAAGAAAGAAAGAAAGAAAGGTGCTGATGGGTTAAATAACCCTGAGTCAGACTTAGAACTCATATTTAAATAAAAGACTTCGAAGGAATGAGGCAGGTTGGATGAAGGAAAAGAAGGGTTCTAGCCAGGCTTGATAGCTGTCTCTATCTCTAGCAGGTAAATAAAGAGTTAGTACAAGCTGGGCTTGATGGCACACACCTCTAATTCTAGCACTCGGGAGGCTGAGGCAGGAGGATCAAAGTTTGATTCCCCTGGTTTACATTGTAAGACTGTCTCAAGAAAACAATAATAAAGTTAGTGTAGCTTTTTTTTTCTACATTAGAGGTATTCTCTCTTTTAATATATTAATTTATTCTAGTATCTCATTCACACTTTCCTTTGGTTATCTATTAATTTGGTTGGTCAGAAGATTATCCATTATTTACTACAACTTCCGTGTTCAGTTCTCTGGATAAAATTGGAACTTAAATCTTCTTTGGAAGCTAATTGCAGTCTTCCAAGAGGAAGGCAAACTTTGGTTAAAGACAGGCAGAGGTGTCTGTCCCCTAGAGACATTGTGTTACTCTTTCATGTGGCAGCTGGCAAGTGAATCCAGGGAAAAGATGTAACTGCCATAGGACAGTGGTGGTGAATCTTTTAGCTATGAACAGCCTGCTGTGGCACATGTAACATAGGTTTGCCACTGCCTTAGAATGAATAAATATTAGTTCTTCTTCCATTTCTTTTTGATGGTTTGGCGGGGTGGTAAATTGCTGGTAGCTAAACCTTTTCACCCAGGCGTACAACTAAAATTTACCGTATGGGCAATGACCTTGCATTTCATTCCTAGCACGGTGAGTATGTGCTTTTGTTCTGTTTCTTAACTTGTAAGTGTGTTGCTCATCTCAGGAAGAACAAGGCTAGAGTATGTGAGTGATTTGCCGGTTTTCATCTTGTTATTAGAAAAACACCTTAGAGCTCAAGTCCAAATAATGAGGGCACAATATGAAAATAAGGGCAACTTTCTTTACCATATAAATATTGTTCATCCCTTTGTGGTACCAATCCTGGAGTCTTCATTTATGTCAAGTACATAATTAACTCCTATTAAGCACTACCTCATCACCAAAATAAACCAAACCAAAGAAAGAACAAATACTTATTGAGCTTCAACACAGTATTTAGTACTGAAAAAAAAGACCTCTTAGAAATCTTATAATTAAGTGGGAGAAATATACACAGCTACTGTATAATATTAAAAGTTGTGTGTATGTATGTGTGTGTGTGCATGTATGTGAATGTGTGTGATGCTGACAATAGAACCCAGGGCCTCATGTATGCTAGGCCAACACTATGGCACTGAGATTTTTATACCTCAAACCTTTTTTGTATCTTGAGACAGTATCTGGCTAAGTTGCCCAGGCTGGCCTTGAACTTGTGATCCTCCTAACTCATCCTCCTGATTAACTAGGATTACAGATGTGTACCGACAGATCTGGCTACAAACACTATTTAGTTAAAGCAGTATTTCCCAAATTACATTTACCACCAGTGGTTAGGTAGTGAAGGTAGTATGGGTGACTGATAACTTTTTACTATAATGGCTGTCTTTGCACTTTCAATGTGTATTAGAAAAAACATAATTAACCCATCAAACCTGTGGTTTTGAGAAGTAAGTTGCCCAAAGTGAGTACATAGTGTGATTTAACACCCCTGGGGGGTCCTCATGATGGACATGGGCACACCACGCATACTCCACTAACTGTATCTGTGGTAACTGTTTGAAGGAAGGCCCGCTTGGCTGGTATGATCAGAGAGGTCTGTGTGTACTGCTGCTTTCTTTTCACTAAGACATTGAAATCGTGAACATGGTGCATGGTTTTGTTTGGGAAACTCCAATTTAAAAAATATTAGTGTGAGCATCGGAAATCAATGCCATGGGTATTTCTTCAGGTCAAAATGTGCAAGACTGGGATGATTAGCAGTGGTAAAGAGAGCGACAGACACATGGTTGCATCCGCCAGCTAAATGCTTGGGACTACTCTAACCCTTCTACGATCAAGGCATTGGCCTCTGAGCTGCTGCCCTTGGAGAAAGCCACACTGGGAAACTCAGGCTGCTCCTCTCCCCTGCTCTGGACTTGACTATTTCTCCATCTTTCTCCACCTCCCGTAGTCTGGATGCATGTAAAATAGAGGATTCCT
>RJWT010008843.1:0-25793 GCA_004365215.1 Cuniculus paca | reverse complement strand
AATGTGGTAATAGGGTACAGTATCAACTTGATTCACTTTGGGATCACCCAGGGGATTGGCAGAGCACACCCCCGGGTTTATCTGAATGGGGCATGGAGGCACTGTAGCTCATGTCTGGTCTCTTGCCCCTTCCTCTATGACACTGTTCCTTTTCTCTGCTTCTAGGTCACCATGAACTGAACAGCTCTATTCTGCCACACCCTTCCACCATGATGTTCCTGCCTTGGAGCCAACCTACCATGGACTGAATCCCTTGAAACATGAGCCAAATGAAACCTCTTATCCTTTAAGTTCTGGATGTCAGATTTTGTGATCCAGTATGGGAAGCTGGCTGATACAGAGCCTCTTGGGCACCCTCCCCAGGGAAATGAAACCCAGCCTTGGTGCTTCTCACCCCCTATGGGCTGTTTAACAGCAGCCCACAGCTGTCTCCACATCCAGCCCTGTCTGCAATGAAGATGCTGCCAGCATTGCCATTCTGTTGCTCCACTGTGGCATTTTCTAGTTGCATTGAGCTGCCTGATTGGGCTCTTGAGATTGGTGTTCTAGGAACAAGTTTCTTTGTTGGTTTTTAAACTGCTCTGGATACACAAGTTGCATAGTTTTGAGTGGTCTGCTCTGGCCTTATTTTTTTTCCTAAACCCAGTTTAATGTAACTGTGTGTGCATGCTTTTCTTTTTAATAGAGCATGAATTTTTTTAAAAAAATAAATTTCAAATTACAGCAGAAGCACCTGTATTATTATCATTACCTTACAGATCAATTTCAGTGTAGGCATATTCCTTGTTGATATTTGGTCTTGAAATAAACGAAAAGGGAACTTAGGTGTTTGTATGTTTGGAATGAGAGAGAGAGGGTCCTAATGACCTTCTTCTGCCTCAGGTAGCATTGATCCAGGGCTACCTGGTTTGTAAGACCAACTGAAAATACCAGTTAGACTGCACTTTCTGAGCTACATATCCATGACTATAACAATCACCTGAGATGACAAACTTACAAAGAATAAAGTTTTATTTTGGATCAGTTTTGCAGATTCCTGTCAGTGACCAACTGGCTCTGCTGCTTGGGCCTGTGACAAGGCAGCATGAATTGGCAGGGAGTGGCTGGTGGAGCATACTGCTTACACCATGGCCAGAAACTAAGAGAGAAGAAACAAGGGTTCCACAGTGCCCTTCAAAAACACACCACCAATGGCCTAAAACCTCCCATGAGGCCCCACCTCTGAAAGCATCCATCAGCTCCCAAGAGCACTGCTCTGACGATTCAGCCTTAAATAAATACATGGGTCTTTGGAGTCATTCTAGATCCAAAGCAAGGTGTTACTAATAGTATTTTCATAAAACCATTTTAGATGACCTATACGTTTATTCTCATAGTCAGTCAGTCAGTCTCTCTCTCTCTCTGTCTCACCCTCTGGCTAATTTTTAACAAAATTTGTTTCTTACTGACTTCTGTTTCAGTGTTGGGTTTCATGCTAAGAGTGTAATTTGTTTCTTGAAAAAAATAGTAATGGAAGAAGATGTATCAAAGACACATCATAATATGAATTTAGAGAGATTATTTATTTATTTAGTCTTGGTATTGGGAACTGAACTCTAGACCTTGTGCTTGCCAGGCAGGAGCTTGTGCCACTGAACTATATCCCTTGCCCTAGAGAGATAATATAGATATTCATTTATTTGACTATTTCACATATAAGCCCCTTCTGCTGCTTTGTCCTGTGATATGTGATACATTTGTTCAAAATGATAGCAAAAAATAAAACAGCATAGTATGCATTCATACGGAAAATATCCCTTGCTATGGAATACATAAGGCTTAAATCCTTGTTATTACAATTACTATCACACTTACCATTTTCTGTATGTACATTACTTAATTTAAAATCACAACAATATCTAAAAAATTAGTACCAGTGTTGTTTAAATCCTTCTTGGGTGCCAAGCACTTTCCAAGCATTCCAGTAGTATTGACTTATTAGACCTTATATCACACTCCAGAAGATAAGTGTTCTTTCTCATTGTGTCACATTTTGGGAAGGAAACTGAGGCACAGAAGGTCTACTGTGCCTGAGGTCACATAGTTACTGAATGGCAAAGCCAACATTCTAGTTTTAGAGCCACTGGGTAAGTTACCCAGGCTCCTTACCATCACCATTCTACCTTGAGGAAATAAAAATCATCCTCTTACACAAGTGGAGAAATTGAGGCTTCAAAGGAGTAAGTACTCTGGGCAAAGTCACAAATACTAAGTTGTAAAATAGAGATCTGAAATGAAAAAACATAAGCACTTGAATTCTTGGATCCCTTCTGAATTTTTACACCTTCTCCTACATGCTCCTAAAACCCCACCAGACCCCCTTGTCTCTCAAATGTTTTTGAGACTTCAGGTAGAAAAACCTTAAAAAATTTATTACTGCTAAATTTATATATTTGTCATTTATTTCTAAAGTGTATGTAGAAATAAGAATATCTGCTTTACACAAGAATTCTTTTTTTTACTAAGACATCCATTTAAAAGTGTTCTTAAAAAAAGTTCTCAAATACTGTAGATACGTTTTTTATTTTCATTTTAAAACTCCCTCCAATGAACTTGGCAGAAAACTGGTCATTCTTGATAGCACTGAAATTCCCTCCAATTTCTCTTTAAAATGCCATGGGAAGATAAACAAAAAAATTAAAAATGGAAACTAAAGCTAAGTAGATCATATGCAAAACCCAGCTTGATTCTCCACTGTGTGTGTCATTCAAAGGGTTGTACAGAGGAGCATATTTTTTTAATTAAAAGTCACACGCTCCTCAGAACAGGACAGATGTTCTTGGAGGAGACGAGACCTGTTTCTGATTCAGCCATTCTGTTACAGTGATACATCAGGGTAGCACTAACCAGAAAAACAGACATATCCTTCAACTTTTGAACCAGTATAAGCCACATTTCTGCTTTCCGCCTGCAGTCAGCATCTCCTTTTTTGTTTTTGTCGTCTCTTCAGTTATTCATCTCTAGCCAGAGTGGTGGTAGGTGGAGTAGAGGAAAGGAGTGTGGAGCATTGGAGAAATGATTTAGCAGCTCCCAGTGGAAGAAGCCATTCATGGTCAAAGGAACATCCTGTTCTCAGAAAAAAAAAAAAAGAGACCAAACCTAACCCTCCGGTCCAGATTTGTCCTAGATGCATGCTAGACTTGGGCATGAGCTGAACTAGATTCTGCACATCAGCCTTACCCTCCACCTTGGATAGGAGAGGTTATATTTATACACTCCCTTTTCAAGCAGGCCTTCATTCTCCAGGTACTGTGAATTCAAAACTTCTTCAGAATTGCCAACTGGATTGCCTCACCTGGATAATCAGGACATGTCCCCTCCCCAGAGATAACATTCAGCCAGTAACTAGTACTGCCCTTGCCCCTTGCCTCAAGGTGGTACAGTGTTGTGGGTATTCACACTCTGGAGTTCTCTGTGAGCTCAGGCTGAGACCAGACTTCAGACAAAGCCACATACTCGTCCAACTTCTTCCTCAGTCCCCAGGAGCCTCACTGCCTGATAGGTTTAGCCTGCAAACATGTGCTAACAAAATTCCATTACAGGAATCTCCATCTCTGCCTCCACTGCTCAGAATACCACCCTAAAATAATATACTGAACTAAAAAATAATGTACTGAATAATGTCCCTCTAGGCACATTTGGTATCTTGTAAATGCAGGTAACACAAAAACTCTAATGTACATATTTTTCTTTTTTATAAATTTCAAATTCAATTCTAAAAGACACAGAGCCAGGATATTTTGATTCTTGAAACACATTGCCAAGTTATTTTTCTATAGGGATTGTCACAATTGTACTGCTTCCAGCAATGTTTCAGAACACAAGTTACAACAGAGCAACCAGCACTAGAAATCATCCTTAGTCTGAACTACTAAGGCTATGCTATTGCTGCTTTTATTTGTATGTTTTAGGTTGCTAATGAGATTGAAAATTTCCCCACATTTGTCTTCTAATTGCACAGCTTTCTTATGTAGGTCTCCAATCTAAGGAGAAAAGTCCACGCCAGGTTTCCAGAAGTTTCAACACCATGAGATTAATCTCAATGTGTGTGAGGCCCTTTCAGTTCCATGGAAGACAATTCCAAGTTTAAAAACTGGGCAAAGTCATCGGGACTGTTTTTCCTGTGTAGAAAGGTTAAAGTAAAGCAGATGTGAGACCAGCATCAAATTGCTTTTCTCATACTGGATTATTTGTCAGGGGATGTTAACTCTTGAACATTCACATGAGAAAGTTGAAGAAATAATGTGTCATTAAACTTACTTTTCATTTCTTTTTATTAATAACAACAAATGTACTAAATAAATTGCCTAAGCATGATTTTGATCAATGACGTCTTTGGCCTCATCCCCTCAGCTGCATGGCATTTCCCTGTCCCCTCCCTTTCTTCTTCTTCAAGTGCTCAGATGGATAGTAAATATCCACCAGGTTTCTGCCTTTGGGTCTTTTGTTGTTTCCCCTTTACAGTCTACTTGGTGTTTTTCTTAAAGTGTGAGATGAAACTATCTAGAGTGGGTTTTTCCAGATCTTTCCATCTTACTCAGGAGTGTGGAATTCCTGAGGGTTCCCTCTAAATTCAGCAGACTCTCACACTGAGGGAGGGCATTCACCCTGGGACATGCTGCCATCACGTCAGTAGGAAATGTCGCAGAGATATGGTGGCTATTTCCACATAATTCCCAGACTGCCATTTGACCACTGACCTTCTGTGTCAGGAGGGTTTGTTTTCTAGAGATTAGGGATATAAAAAACAAGATGTTAGACAAATTTAGCTTTGGGGCACACAAGATATGATAAAACATTATGATATTTAAATTTGTAAAAATTACAGTAAAAGACACATTACCATTAATCTGCCTCAAGATACTCCCCTTCACTTGAGAAAACACTTAATCTCATAGTTTTGGAAATCTTCTTTCATGTCTTTAGTTGCTCTGTCTTGGCTGCCTTGATGTTCTGAATCAAGTGGAAGTGTTTACCCTTTGTTGTCATTTTGACTTTGGGGAAGAGCCGGAAGTCAAGACCCAGTGACTCTCTAGATCTAGTGAATACAGTGGATGAGGACATGATGTAATGTTTTTAAGAGCCTGCCTTTGTGTTGGATGGCACACACAAAAACAAAACAAACAAACAAAAATCACCATATTTTTGATCATACTTTGTAAAGTCACTCACAAAAGAGGACTTCCAGAACTGCTTCAGAAAGTAGCAAGAATGATGTGGTAAGTGTCTGAAGTGAGGGGGAGGATTTTTGAGGGGGTTAATGGCAAAGTGCCTTTTACTGTAATGTTGTTTTGAGCTTAAACATTCATCATATATTTTGAGTACCCCTTGTATGCTGTGAGCCTGTTATGACTTTACATTACTTGCCATCTAAAACTGGAAGATTTCACATCGATTTCTTTTGTTTGTTTGTTTGTTTGAGACAGGGTCTCACTATGTAGTTCAAGCTGGCCTTGAACTCACCATGTAGGCCAGGAACAACAAATTTATGACAGTTCTCTGCCTCAGCCTCCCAAGTGGTGGGATTATAGGCACATGCCACTTCACCTGCCATACATCTGACCTCTAAATTGTCTTAAAAGAAAAAAGATCTATTAATATTAGCCTCCAACTTTCCACGTGGCAACCTACTGCCCTCTCTTTAAGTGAGTCACATACCTTCCAGTTTGCCACAGTCCCAAGGACTCCCCACAGCCTTAAACCTCTCTGCCTTTTGCCTCTTTTCTTGACTCCTTTCCTTCCCTCTGCATATTCTTCTGGCTGAGATTCTTGCTCTTCACACTTCCTTCGATTTCCCTCTTTTGGCCTAGCCTCTTGCATTCAGAATCCTGTTTGGTGTCTCCTCTAATCTAGAGCCTCTCTTGATTGCCCCCTGCCACCACTACCCTGATTCTCTGTGGTCTGCAGAGCTGTGTGCATTTATCTACAAGAACTGGACACTCAATGGATACTGAGAGGCAATCATGCAGCAGGCGCTCTGTGAGGGCCTTCACATAAAAATGAGACGCAGAGTGTGTGGATTATGGAAAAAGCTTGGCTCACAGGTTGAGTGAGTGCTATGCGAGCACAAGGAAAGCCAGGCCATCAGAACTGGGCTGCCTGCAATAAATGACTCACTTGATCCGAGATGGGAAGGACAAGGAGGAACGAGTTTAGCTAATAAGTTGGGGAAAAGTGAATTTCAGAGGAGGCATTATTCATGAAGGCGTGGAAGCACAAAACACAGAGCGCGTACTGGGAATTGCAACGGCTCTCTTTTGCTCCAGAGAAGGGTACATTCCCTGAAAATGAGCCAAGAATCATTTTAACCTACTCCTTTTCTCAAAACCTTGGCTTTCTTGGATTCCAGCTGAAATTGTAGAATAAATTAAACATCACAGCTAAAATAAATAAAAGCAATCCTATTTTAGAACGCATATTTAACTTTTATCTTGAGACATACGCTTTTGACTAGTTGTGTGACATTATGTGCATACTGAGTTCACCATTGATCTTTCTCTGACAGAGTCTAGAGGGGAGTGTGGAAGCAAGAACACAATCTAGACCATTTTTTACATCAATCCAATCTTTTATTCTCATAGCCAGAAATGTACAATTTAAGGAAAAAGTTCTCACAAACATAGACAATAAAAATCAGATAAGGATATGCAAAGCTTGCTTATTTATCTTGCGTAAAATCAGAATCTATTTTACTCCAAAATTTTCCAAACTATTTTCTGGAAGTTGTGAATCAAATCCAATTCCCTAAAGCTGTTCTTGAGAATTATATGGCAAATATAAAATTTGGAGAGGGTAAAAAATTTCCCCCAAACTTCCCAATGGAATTATCTGCCATAATATCAAGAAGATATGGTCTGACCTTATGTTGCAGGCAGACTAGATGATATTTTATATATCTCCCCTACAAACACTTTCAAGAATTAAATTAGAAAGAGAAAGCACTAATTTTAGCAGCAATTCACTACCTGTTAGCTGAATTTTAGTTATAATTGCGTGAAGTATACTTAATACATATTAATATTGATGTTGCCTCTTAAAATTTCAGGTTCTGTATACAAAATTCCAAATGTATCTGCCAAATATGCCAAGTATTAATGAAAAATATTAGTTTTGAAAATCTGAATTGGTAGTTTCCTTGATGTTCTAAAAATGAATCTGCTGCATTCAATCACGTATCTTTCCTTTTGATAACAAACTTCGGGGCTGCACATAACCTTGTCATAAAGCATTTAAATCTTCACAAAATAAAACATAGACTCTAGAACTTTCCATGGAGTTGACTATCTTGATAATCATATGAATAATCCTCAAAGATTGCCCAGCAGGGTTTAGAATGCTTAGCACTGAATAACTGATTTTTTTTTTTTTACTCTGCCAAATTCCTTGCTGTGAATTCTGTGTTGCACATTTTTATCCACTTTTTTTTTTTTAGCTCATTTGTTCAGAAGAATTTTGAAAGAGCTTCAAAGATATTATTAGGTTTAGTTGTATTCCCGACGGCTTGAGAAAACAGCTCTTTTCCCTTACTCCGGTTTTAACTACAAGTCATGCAGAAACACACAGGATAGCACCAAGTTCCTAGGGGCAATCATAAAATGTGTCCAACTACTAGTAAGTAAATATGGTGATTTGATCTTTTGTAAAACAAAAACCATGATAACATCATGTAAGACATTCTTTGCCTGGCTGTAGAATCTGAGAAAGAAAAGCTCCAGGACAGCTCCTAAATAATCTCTCAGATAAACTTTGGCAGCACATGGAAAGCACAATTCCCCGAGAATTTTTCCAGCGTTATGAAATGTTATTGTCCAGTGACTGAAAGCACTACTTAGCCAGGTGTGTAGCTAAGTGGTAGAGCACTTGCCTACCATGTTTAAGGCCCTGGGTTCAATCTCCTTTGGTGGATGTTATTCTTAGATACAAATGCACTGAGAAACTTGGACCCGTTTGCAATATAGCTGGACCTAACCTTGATATAGTAAGTGAGTATCATCAGATTTGTGTTTTAGCTGCCATCTTCAGCTCTCCATCACTCTGAAAAAACACCTGAGATGGCCTATAAGGAGGGGTTTCTTGGTTCACAGCAGCATGAAGACTTGGCTCTACTGTCTTTGGGCCTATGGTGAGGCAGCACACTTGGTCGGGGCACATGGCAGAGGAAGCTGCTCAGCTCGCAACATGTGGGAAGCAACAGGGAGAAAGGAGAGGCCAGGGTCCTAGTGTCCCGTTTAAGGATACTCCTCCAACCACCTACCTTCCTTCCACTAGGCCCCATTTTCTAAACGTTCTACCATTCCCAATAGTACATGAGCTGGAGAGCAAGCCTCTAACACTAACATTTCAAATCCAAACTACAGCAGTTGCTGTACAGTAAAAGGACAAAAAAAAAAAATCAATGAGAAATGTTTAGAACCAGTGCCAAGCTGATTTTGGAGTCACGAGTAATCCTGATGGCTGTTGGTCCATGAGTGCCTAGCTTTCCCCTCATACCTGAGCCCAGTGAGCAAAACAATAGTCCCATTTTTTTTAAATGTACACGCACTTATCTCAGCAGCCTAAAGCATGCCGCCTTTTAATGGAAACTTAGACAAGCTTTAAAATATTCTTTAAGACTCTCTGATTTCTTAGTTGCTATTAGACTGAACTCCATTGTCAAACAATACCAAGATATATAAAGAAAAAAGAATCATTCCCCCAGTCTCCTAGACTCATCCCTCTGATGTAAATCACGGCATCCACGCGCCTATTCTTTACGCACCTACAACATGTATATTCATATTTATATTTACATATACATAAACATGCGGTACTTTTATTACTATTAGTACTATGTGGCACATTTTCCTGACACTTGCTTTATAACTTAGCAGTTTCTCCTGGATGAGCCAACTGTTTTATATGCAGACATACAACTCACATACCATAAACTATGCTTCTGACTCAATTTGCATTAAAATATATTAAAACGGAGAAGAAAGTTTTTAGCATACTACTTTTCCATCAAGTAACATGGTGTAAGTTTTCATTTATCAAGGTATTATATCCTTTAAGAAAAATTTTTTCATACAGATATTGTAATTTTTTTGCTACATGTATTCCTTTAGTAGTTTTTTACCATTACAAAGTTTTATTTTCTATTTATATCTAACTCATTGGTATCGTAGATTTTACTACTGGCTATAACCTACTCCTTGTTTGGTAAGATGATTAGACATCAATGCTTGTTGAATATTTGTGTTATTAGTCAGTTTTTCATCCACTATAATGAAATGCTTGAGGCAGGCAGCTTAGGAAGAAAGATATTTATTTAGCTCACAGTGGGGAGGTTCAAGGTGTTGGTAATAGCTCAGTTCTGAAGAGGACTCTCTCAGGGGTCACCGGATGGTGCACAGAAATGGTAGCATGTACCTGAGGAAAAGATCACATCTTGAACGGCAAGCCAGAGAAGTTACAAGCTGAGGCTTTTATAACAATCCTTTCTCTTGAATGACCAAGGGATCACACAATAGTTACCTTAATCCCTGTCAAGAACATGTCCCATCGACCTAAGGATCTCCCACTAGGCTCCATCTCTTAAAGGCTTCGCCACCTCCAATTCACTATCCTAGGAGCTAAGCTTCCAACACATGGACCTCGAAGAATAAACCACATCCAAACCATAATGTTTTAGAATACCTTCAGAGATAAGGCATGCTTCCTCTCTCCATTTGGGCTGGCCATGTGACTTGCTTTTAGCAATGAATGTGAGTGGACATGAAATAAATTAATCCAAACAGAAGTTTCAAATTCCACTGTGTTATAACACAGACTTTTGAGTGTCTTATCTTTAGCATGAAAATGTCTTTGTAAGGGCTGCTCCTCCAGCCTAGATCCCAGAATGAGAATTCTTGTGAAGCAGCCAACCTATAGTTTGGAGCACAGCAGCAGCCAAATGCCAAGAACTGTGAAGAATCTCATATTTTACCTTATACTCAAGCCAACACTTTAACTTGCTAGTTTCATGGGTATGGAGAGAAAACACCTGGGTAAGAGACTGAAGACTTTATTATAGAAAAAGCTGAAGTGAGAATGTCAGCATGTGTGAGTCTATTCTCTGAGTCTTCATTCTGACAGCGGTAATATGAATGGGCCCAGATGAATGCCTGGACAAATAGAAGGTTTCATTACAGGAAAAGAACACTGGCCTTGAAATCCTATTATTTCATAAAAAGCAATGGGAAAACCTGCTTTTTGCTCCAAAAGTAGAAATTACCTCCTTCAAGGTTGCCCACAGTAAACGCAACCCTGAGAAAATGATGGGTAAGAAATGATCAAGCCCTGTATGTTTAGCATACCCAGAAAGTCATGGAGGAACATGAAAGACCCATGCAGAAGTGTCTCCCATCATCAAATCTCGGCTTTTATGTAATAAATAAATGTTGTTGAAACTACTGTGGTGTTAGAGAAAATCCATTAATGTTTGTATATTTATCTTACATCTTGTCACCTTATCTATTCTCCTTTTAAAAATATGCTTTAATATAACCTTGGGTTTTCTATAACCTCTGCAAATAATATAAACTGCTTATTGTTTTCCAGCATTTATATTATTGAATTTTTGCCTTGTGTTTTAATCTAACCTCCAAAACAATTTTGAATAATAATGATAGTAAATATACCACTTGTATTTATTAACTCTTAGTCCAAACCTAACTTTTCATACTCTGCTTGTCATGCCTGATCTGGAAATCTGCAAATCATAGTGTTGCTTTGGAATTTTGTTGCCCATTAAGTTCTGCAGGTAAAGTTGCTTCAGAGAAATCACAGGCAGGATGATGATTTAAAGACAAGGAAAAAATAAATACATATAGTTTGTAGGGTGTGTGACACTCATGAGGATCAATTTCAGAGAATTGAAATGTCAACTTGAGGGAATCTGTTTTTCTTTTGAATAGGGTTTATTAAGACATGTAATTTTTATAATTACATCAATTGTGTATATGTAAAAGTACTAGAAAGTTGGTAGTTTAAAATTCTAAATAACTGACTTAAAAAAAGAGGGTTTTTTTCAAGCTTTTTCATCAGCTTTCTAAAATGCCAACCAAAGGATAAAACATAAAACACATATTTAATGTTAAATTGGTGTTAACAGTCCCTCTATTGTATAGCTTAAGGACTGTTCAGTTTTCTATAGTTTTTTAATGTTTTATAAATTGGTTTAAATGTTTTTCATTGGTTTAATTTTCACTTGCTTGTGTTAAAAACACTGATGCTATTTTCAAAACAACAATAACAACATATACACCAAAGGAAAATTATGTGAAGCAAATATTAATAAAAAATCACTTAGAACATGTTCCTGGTTTTAAAGTGGAATTTGAGCTGGGCGTAGTGGCTCACGCCTGTAATCCCAGCACTCGGGAGGCTGAGACAGGTGGATTGTTGTGAGTTTGAGACCAGCCTGGGCTACAAAGTGAGCTCAAAGCCAGCCTGAACAGCATAGTGAGACCCTGTCTCAAAAACAGGGCTGGGGATCTAGCTCAGCGGTCTAAGCACCTGCCAGGCAAGCGCAAGGTCATGAGTTCAATCCCTGGTGCCGCAAAAAAAAAAAAAAATAAAGTGGAATTTGACAGGAATTGTGAAGTTTTTATTCGTATATTTTATCTAATTCTCAGATTTGATGAGAATCGTTGAATCTAGAGATGGTCTTGAGTGGGTTTAAAAAAAAAAGGCAAAAACAGAATGGAGAAAAGTCAGCAAAAGTCTCAGTTCTTCCGCCATCTTTTCTGTTTTGAGAATAAGTCTTTGCAGGTGTGTTTCCTATCTTGATTTCTTGCTCAAGAATGTTTATCATCTTCTGAATTTACCAGCAATTGGTGTGTGCTGAAGGCTCATTTATTTCTTACAAATGTCACTAACTCACTCCTGTCCTCTCAAATTTAAAACAGCTGCTACCCTGGCTAGGAACTAAATTTTTGCAGACAGGATTCCAGGCTCTCCGTAGGCCTGTATTACACTATTGGTAATAATAATCTCTGTCCATCAAGGTGACAAGGGAACAATGTGCTCTGAGGTATATATTTTCTGTCTCTATATATAAAAAGCTAAAACTTTCATTTTGTTAATAAAACCTCATGATTGAATTAAAACACTGATAATGGGGCCATTCAAAGTACCATAATTTAGTTTTACTTGAAACACCATAACTTCCAATGTTGTTTCCTTTCCATGGAGTTACATTTTTAAATAATATTTCCAAATTAGAGTAACTCATTTACTGAAAGAAAATAACACAGGGGTCCAAGTAAAATATTAAAAAGCAAAACAAATTTGGAAAAAGAAACATTCCCTAATTTTAAATTGGGTTATAATTTTTTTCAGTCTACATTTTTCACAATTTAGAATTTATAAACTTCTCAACTCTTATCTGGAAGGAAAGCAACAATTCCAACGTTTTAAATGAGTGGTTTACTATCTGTGATTATGAAAAAATGAATTTGAAATAATCACTAAATCCTTGGATTTTTCAAACACGAGGCTTTTTTCATTTTACCATGTTTGTGTTGTGTTATGTTATCAAAAAAGAATTTTATTCTTTTTTCCTTTAGAGTTTTTTGCAGAACTGTTTGATTTTTGTAAAGATAGGTACATCTTTTGAAAATGCTAAAGATTATTCTCATGCATAAGATAAATCACTGAAAGAGACAGTAAAGAATGTAAAAGGCACTTCATGTTCTATCAGAGTGAAATCCAAGTCATTCTTCACAGTGAATTCATGGTTTCCTGCAAGATAAGATCTCATCCTGGTAAGAACTTTATCTCTGAAAAAAATGTTTTTTGGAGGGAACTCTAGTATCATAATTCATAAAATCAAATATATCAATAGATATACTTATTTTAAAACAATCAACCAAGTCTCTAGATGCCATAAAGTAGTGATGCTAAGAGTAGTAATAGTCTATAATATAAACACATGGAAGTCAAAAAATAATTGTTTAATATTAAAAAGTTCACTCTGATGAATAAAATTAAAATGCCCAATAATCCTTAATTAATACCTTTGGAATCGCTTCCTTAGTGATAAGAATTAACTCTGCAGTTAAGTTGATATTTTACAGTGTGGAAAAGCAAGATAAACAATAAGCCTCTGGAGAACGGGTGGAAAATTTCCAGTCTCTCACTAACCAATTCAATTTGGTCTGGTTTTTCTTCTTTTAATATTTTTATTTTTCTGAAATCATTAGTGTTTCCAATCTTAGCCATTCCTATTTCCTTTTTCGAAAGGTAAGTGAACTAGTTTTAAAGATCTAAGGCTTGAATTTTATTTTATCTAGAAGTATATAGCTGGATTTGTTGCTAATCAACATGGCAGTTGAGAATTCAAAAAGTTTTAAAAATACAATGTTAAAGAAGATTCATAACATTCCTACTCTAGATATAAAACAGGTAGACACAAATGCAGTTTAAATTTCCAACTGTTTAATACTTTTAAAAAAGCCCAACTTATCTTGGTGGCCATGATTTCATTCATTCATTCACCAAAAATATACTGAGAATCTATATTGCATTGGAGATCCCATCTAGTGGCACTCCCTATTGAGTAGAAGGGACACGTAGGTGAATTAATGTTAGAGAGCAAATTCTTTTGTAGAATTACATACTCCTATAAGAACACTTCCCAGCAGAAGTACTACCTGATTCATGGCTTTAAGAAACAAGGATAAGCAGATAGTGGGACATTTATCCCTGACAGAGGAAAGTCATATGCAAAGAAATGGGTATGGGAAATGGAAAACTATAGATGTGCGACTAAAGAACAGTTAGTGGTGACAGAAAGTTGAGGACAGAGATGTGAACTGGAGCCAGAATTTGTATGCCAAACTAAGGAGTTAATAAGTTAAGTCTGTGGGCAAAGGATTTTAAGCAGAGAAATGACATTATCAGTTCTGAGACTGTGGCAGGTCAGATTTCCTAAGAAACAGCCTTCAGGACCCTCAGATTTCCACAGAGCACTTCGCGTAGTGAATCATTTTGGAGGCAGCAGCGGTGAAGGAGTGACGCATCTTACATCAGCTGCCATGCAGCTGCACCAGAGGCTGTAGCTGATCTTACGAGAAGTTCTGGAGATGGAATTGCTGTCCATAGTTGCCTTAATGAGGCCAGGTGGCCATGCCTTTGAACAACACTGAGATGTCACTGGATATGGCTGTCCCCAGGGAGGAGGGATAACCTTGGGCAAGGCACATTCCTGCAGGTGAGGACAATGCTTAGAGAGGGGTGCAGTCATAAGTGATCATTTACCTACAACCTACAGCAGAAATGAATGTCTCAATCCTGGAAAGGAATCTGAGCTGTGCATCACAGAACCTTCTACAGGTGCTTTATTTATTTATTTACTCATTTATTCAATTATTGCCTACACCTGAGCAAAGTTAGAGGGATGGTCTTACGGCAAAAAAGACTGTCTGAAAAGAGAATTGTGCAAAAGTGGATAATGCCAAAGACACACACCAACCCAGTTTGTGTGTGTGTGTGTGGGGGGGTAATGTAGTGTGCAATTACAGAAAAAAGGTAGTGTTCAGATGCTAGTGTTCATCTTGACTCCCATTTCACACTATACAAAACTGAACTCAATGATTTGTAGTCTTCATTACAAAAAATAAACCAAAGGATAACCTGAATAAATTCTTCAGCTCCTCTTGCTCTTCATTACTTTTAGTTGACTTTTAAAAAAGAGGAATTGTGGAGATCATTCAGCTGATGTATGGGTCATAATGTTACTATTTGTCCAGGTTATTTTTTAGGGATTTGAAGGACACTTTTGTCAAAATCACTGACCTTTCACTTGGGCCTGCACACAGAAGTCCAGTGGTACCACTTTGATGTTAGATGGCCAAAAGCTCTACTTTCAGATCATGCTAACACCAACATTTTCTGAACACATGTCCTATGAAGATCAATGAAGTTCGATGTTTATAGGATCACTGATTGCGTCACCTCCAACAACCTTTCCTCACATCTTAACTAATCCTTTGTTATCCCCCGAATAGCCCCAAACTCTATTCTTGGGAAGGCAGATTTGAGATTTGGGTCTCAAATTTCTCTCTCTCCATGGCTATCCTGCAAATATATGTTTCCTCTTTTACAAAATTGTGTTTCAGTGAATATGCCACTATCGTAACTGTGTGATGGGTATATGGGTATACATCTGTTAAAACTCATTTAATTATGTATTTATCACTTGTAGATTTTATTGTACATAAATTATTATTTTTTAAAAATGAGACAAAAATAAATGAGTACTTCATGTTTGGTTGGTTTTATTTGCTTAAATTCTGGTTTCTGAGAAAAAATTCTTTTGTACAACCTTTGGTATTCATTTACTGAATGAATCCCAGCAGTATACCAGTCAGTGTTATTGATAAATGGCTCAGTTTTATTTAAGAAGGGAATTAGACAGTTGTAGGTTAATGCTTTAGTGAATCGACCACCAAGCTCATTTTAAGAAACGCATCTACTTTATGGGACATGGATATTTTAAAATAATAATAAAAAGACAAGAGTGCAAGTCTTAATATATAAAACAAAAATTCCAAGTAATTCAGGGTCAAATAGGCCTGTCTTTGCCTAGATTGCTTTTGTGTGAAAATGCAGTGAAGGCCTATTTACTTGAATAGATAAGGCTAGGTAAGAATTTTAAAGTGAAAAAAAATTAAAAAGGTGTTTTTCTCAGCTATAAGACAGGGCTAATGGCAACCCTTTACCTTTTTCTTCTTCATCCCTCCCATAATGAAAACACCCAGTACTCTTCAAGCATCATCATAAATTTCTACTGACATTACTATTCTGCTTCATATTCACTCAAAGGGTAGATGTGTAGCTAGAACCAGAAAATAGTTATCAAGCATATGTCTTAATTCATATGGGCTGCTATATATAACAAAATGTCATAAGCGAAACAGCCCATAAACAACAGAAATTTATTTTCCACAATTCTGGAGGCCAGAAAGTCCAAGATCAAAATATCAGCAGATTTGATGTGTGATTGAGGACCTGTTTGCTGACTCATGGCCCCACTCTTTGAGGTGTTCTCACCTGAGGGAAGGGCAGGGCAGCTTTCTGAGGCCTGCTTTATAAGGGCACTAATCCCATTCATCAGGGCTCCACCTTCCTAATTTACTGGAGATTAGGTTTTAACATTTGAGTGTTAGGGGAACACAGACATTCAGACCACAGCAGCATGAGAATCTATATATAAAAATAAAGTACTATTCATATATGTTATTCATATATCAGCTTTTGTCAAGGCTGCAATTTGTGCTGTGACACCTGAGTTAGAACAACTATAACATTTAATTTTTTAAAAATTAAATCCAATCTGGTTTGGCTTTCATACACAAGAGGGATAGAAAATGCAATATATTTGTCTTTCTCTCCCATTCCATTCCTTGAGGTTGTACATAAACCTAGTAATAATGTGGATGACTTCAGTCCTCAGTGTCCTATAGCTGCCCCTTCTGGTCGTCCCTGCCTACAGGCCTAAATGCTCCTTTCACAGATATGTAGCCTCATATGATGGGGTCAAATTTGGGCTTAGGACTGTCTACCTGCAACCCAAAGCTGGGCTTCTTGTGGTCTAGCTTCCCGCAGTGCCTTGTGTCAAATGAGCCGCTGACACCACCTATATAGTTCATGAGATTCCCCTTTCACCCACTCTCAGGCACCCTTTCACCTTTGCAGTGGTTCTGAGTTCAGTCCTGTCATACTAGCAGCTCTTGAGAATTGGTTCTTATCTTAAAGTTTGCCAACTAATTCTGATGTGTTGCCACAGTTGAGAATATTATTTTAGATTTAAGGACAGTGACGATAATAGAGATTTTGAGAATATGCACAATATAAATGCATTGTAATATGTGTAATACTACCAGTAAGTTTTAAGTGCATTTTTAAGAGAAATTACAAGGTTTAATCTTACTTAGCTGAGAAGAACTTCTTGGAAAAGGCGGAATTATGTATGAAGTACGAACTGCACAATATTCTTCTCTTTTCTTTAGGTGGGGATTACTGAAGTTAACATGCCATCTTGGACTATATGGTAATTTTGGGACTGTAGGTCTTGTATGATCAACCTACAATTGGGAAGTAGGGTGACCTTTAAGAGGTGGGGCCTGATGGGAGGATGTTAGGTCATTGGACATGTGCCAGCTCCTCCTTTTTTTCCTCTTTGCTTTCCCACTGTCCTAAGTCAGCATCTTCCTCCACCATATACTCCTGCTATACTGCCTTGCCACAGGACCAAAAGCAATGGAGCCGAACAATCATGGACTGAAACCTCCAAAACTGAGACACAAACTTAGCCTTTCTTCTTTTTGAGTTGATTATTTCAAGGGTTTTGTTACAGATATACAAAGCTGACTAACACAGTTCCTGATACTACATGGCAAATTGGCCCTGGACAACCTATGTCCAGATATGCTTACATGTAAACAATATAAACTTTTTTTTTTGTTTGTTTGTTTTCCCTCACCACAAATTTTAAACTTTTTTCTGATTTAATTTAAAAAAAATTTTAGCTGGAGATTTAGCTCAGTGGCTTAAGTGCCTGCCTGGCAAGCACAAGGGTGTGAGTTCAATCCCCGGTGCTGGAAAAAAAACAAAAAACAAAAAACAAGTCTTAAAAAGAATGAACAACTGGGATAGGGGAAAGGAGAAATGGAGGAAAGGAAAAGATTATATGTATGTAGGTTTACATATATAACTGTATGTATGTATACACGTGCAAGATAAATATACAAATCTGTTCATCAAAAAGAACAATTTGTGCTGTCATTGTTTGACTGCTAGATTGTTTATGCCTAGATCTTGTAACCTGAACTTCTAAGATAACAATATGTAAAGTATTAACTAGTGTTGATTTCTTACTGCTGTTTTGTTTTGTTTTTGTTTTTGTAATTCTGTATTATTTCTATCCTTTTATCTATTTTGCATTCTCAAATAAAAATAAAAATAAATTTTATTGGTACATTTTAGGTATACATGCTAATAACATTTAACATAGGGAGTTTGTACCTGTACATGGTATATCTTGCCTTTTTTTAAAAACTAGTCCCCTCCCCTCCCTTAAGTCCCCCTTCCTATTTATAAAAGCTTTGTTTCCATTTTTCCTTTCTATTCTTTTTCTTGTTCCTTCCTTTCCACTCCCTTCCCTTGTTCCCCTTCTCACTTGAACATTTTCTACCCATTTCCTAGTATCTATTACACATTCTGATCCTTATTTACAATTTTGGTTACAAGGTTTCCCACAAACTCCTAAAAATCTGTGATGGCCATCATAGTCTATATGCTGTTTCAACTGCTGTAATTACAAAAACAAAAAGCGGGAAATGTTGGGGGCCACAAATAAATTCCTCACACTGTGGGTTGACTCTTCACTGTTGGTGGTTTCTCTTGCTGTGCTGTTGAGGACCACAAATTATAAATTGACATAGTCTGTCTGAGGCTCTCTTTGCCCTTGCCTTGTGGGCAGGTTTTGGAACGTGGAAATCCCACTTCCTCTTGGTCAGTGAGGCTCACAGAGTGGGATGAAGTCAGCTGAGTATGATATGTGGAAACTAGCACCTAGGTGTGGGGAAGGATCTTAACTTGCTTCCTTTATGATGTTAAACTTGCCCATTCAACCACTTATTTCCCTGCTGTACCAGGAAAAGCACCAGACCCCTCCCCGGCACTGTCTAAATAAATGGTAGCCTTGGTGGATCATGCCTGTAATCCCAGCACTCGGGAGGCTGAGGTAGGAGGATCATTGTGAGTTTGAGACCAACCTGGGCTACAAAGTGAGCTGAAGGCCAGAATAGCATAGTGAGACCCTGTCTAAAAAAGACAAGGGCTGGGGATATAGCTCAGTGGCCTAAGCACTTGCCTGACAAGTGTGAGCTCATGAGCTCAATCCCGGTGCGGGGGATATGGGGGCTACCTGGTGTTTCTGGGTCATTGTTCCCAGAGAACACTGATCATCCAAGAGTTCAATTTTCTTGAAATTCCTGTGTCTTTATTTCCTGCCATGGGCCGTAATTCCTGGGGCAAGAGACTGGGGACTCACTGCAAAGGTCTGTGATAATGTGCTGTGGAAAGGGTCTCCAATACAGTTCTGAAGTTTTTTTAATAAGTTGAGATCCCAGTAGTTAATTCTTTGTGATAATTTCTGTGTGACCAGGGTTTTGTTCATAAAGTCTTAGCCTATACTAATGTCTTCAAGAGTTTGAACGATTTTCTCTGCCAGCAGATAGTGTTTTTAATATTTAGATGTTTGATCCATTTTGATTTTAGTTTAGTGCATGGTGAAAGATATGAGTCTAGCTTTAATCTTCCACATGTAAAGCCAGTTCTTCCAGCACCATTTATTAAAGAGGTCATCTTTCTTCCAGTGAAGGTGCTTGGCTCCTTTGTCAAAGGTAAGGTGGGTGAGTATGTCAGGAGTTGTTTCCGTATTTTCTAATGTGTTCTACTGATCTTTGCACCTGGTTTTGTTTTTTGTTTTTTGTTTTTTTCCCAATACTATCTTGTTTTTATCACAGTAGCTTTGCAGCATAATTTCAGTAGGGGATTCTGATGTCCCCTGCCTTGCTTTTGTTGCCCAGAACTGCTTATGCTAGTCTAGGTCTCTTCTGGTTCCAAGTGAATTTTAGGGTTGTTTTCTCCAATTCTGTGCCATATGCTATGGGAATTTTGATCAGATTGCATTAAATCTGTATGATACTTTTGGAAGTATGGCCATTTTCACTATATTGATTCTTCCTACCCAAGAGCAAGGGATATCTTCCCATTTCCTGATATCCTCTTTAGTTTTCTTTTTCAGTGTATTATAGTTTTCAATGCTGAGGTCTTTTACATCCTTCATTAGATTGATTTCTAGATATTTCATTTTTTGGATGGTATTGTGAAAGGTGTTGTTTCCCTAATATTTCTCTCAGTGAGTTTGTTATTTGTGTACAAGAAGGTTATTGATTTTTGAGTGTTGACTTTGTATCCAGCTATGGTACTTAATTTGGTTATTATATCTAGAAGTGGAGTTTTGGGGTCTTCTATGTAGAATATCATGTCATCTGCAAATAATGACAATTTAACTTCTTCCTTTCCAGGGTTATTCCTTTTCTTTTCCTGGTCTAACTGCTCTGGCTAATGTTTCTAGAACTATATTGAATAAAAATGGTAACAATGAGGGCCAGGGATCTAGCTCAGTGGCCTAAGTGCTTGCCTGGCAAGTGCGAGGTTGTGAGTTCAATCCCGGGTGCCATTAAAAAAAAAAAAAAGATGACAATGGGCATCCTTGTCTTGTTCCTGATTTTAGAGTATCTGTTCATTTAGTATGATGTTGGTGTTGGTTTGTCATAGATAGCTTTCATCAGATTCAGATAAAGGCCATCTATTCCAATTTCTAGCACCAAACCTTAATCTTGGATCTTTTTCTCACATCCAACCAAACTTTATCCTAATATAAATAGTGCATGATAAAACAAGGAAATCTCCCTAAATTAATAAACTAGATACCTACATTATATGTATCCTCAGAGCTTACTTTTAAGTGTAATATATGTGACTATGATCATCATTTTTTGTGTATAGAGAAGAAAACATCACTGTCATAGCTAACCAGCATTCACTTCTCATTTTCATGTGTTACATAAGAGGGCCAGGGAAAGAAACCTGTGTGATTCTCTGCTGGGTACAAGTTTGTGTTTTATGAATGCCATCAATAGAACAGTTACATATGCCAGGACATACTGGGAACCCAATCTTTTATTTCACACTTTGACTGTTTTCAAGTATTTTTTTCTTTTTGTTTAAATACTACCAAAGTTGACATCCTAATGTATAATCCCTAAAACACAAAATGTTCATTTTCCAGAAGATAAATTGTGAAAAATCTATTTGCAGGGGGAAATGTAACAATTTGAAATTGTGACTATATATAGAATATTACTGAATTTCTGGGAAAGTTGTTCATTACGAAAGTTTAATGATTTTTCTTAAGCTAAAGGTAAGTATCACCAGGGTGTCTGATTGTTCAGAAGCAGCTAAAAGACTTAATTTATAAATGTGTTATCTTCTGATACCCAGTTCAAATTTTTAAAAATATAGTACTGACCAAAAGCAACACCTCAGTGATCTGAGTGCCACATACAATCTACAATTTGCATGCAAATGAATCTGAATTTGCAAAATCAGGTTTAAAGATTTTACTTTAATTTGGTCTAATAGAACTGTTTTAATTTATCAAGAATCGCTGGAGCCCATCCTAAAGGGTAAATAATGATGATAATTTGTCAAGCAGAGAAGAGATATGCTGAATTAATTGCTAAGGTGGAGGATTCCTAGACCTTTAGGGCCAGAGAGAATTAAATTGAAATTCTGAGTAACTGTGACTCTATTTTCCCAGGATATCAGGGCCTTGGGGACAGTCAAGAGTTTTGTGGCAGCAGCAGTGACTTTGGGTTCCTAAATGCCACCATGCGTGCTCTTGTCAAGTAGATGCCATCTCTTTTTTAATGTAATTGAAGAAATGTGTTAAATGCCTTTTACATAGAAAGAACTATGTTGGGTACTAAGGACACAAAGTTAGATAAATAACAGTCTCTATCTTCAAATAATCCACAACTCAGTAGGGAATAAAGATTCATAATCTATTCTAATACATATACTATGTGTTATGCTATCTAAGATGCCATCAGAAAGGCGTTTTTTTGTGTCTTCTAGACCTCTCTAAAAAGTGAACTATCATAAGATGCATTCTGATTTCAGAGATATTTAAATGCTAAAAAGTGTGTGCTAAAAGTGATGAACACTAGCTGGGTATGCTGGCATCTGCCTGCAGTTCCAGAACATGGGAGTCTGAGCCAGGTGGCTCATTTGAGCCCAGGAGTTCAAGACCAGTCTGGGCAAAACAGTTGTGGTAAGGAACAAAAACAAGAATCATCCAGTCATTGTAAGAAGCAAGCAGATTCAGTGACATATAAGAAGGTGAAATTAGGCGTCAGATTGTTGTGCTTGACAGAGTTCCCTTCGTTAGCTCAGGGTACTGTAAAATAGCAGACTTCATGACCTAAACATCAAAACCCATTTCTCATAGTTCTGAACACCAGAAAGCCCAACATCAAGGTCAAGCAGTTTGGTTTCTGGTGAGGCCCTCTTCCTGGCTAGCAGATGCTGTCTTCTTCCTGCATCCTCATATGGTAGGAGAGAGCACTCTGATGTTTCTCCCTCTTGCTAGAAGGACACCAGTCTTACAGGTTGTTGCCCTACACTTAGGATATCATTTACTCTTACCTTCTAAAGACCCTATCTCCAAGTCAGCCATGGTGAGGGGTAGAAATTCAGCATATTAATCTGGGTGTGGTGGGTGGCACACAACAGTAAACCTAGTAAGTATTTAGTAAAAATTGACTACTAGCAGAGGCAATTAATGATAGAAGTTGGACTTGAAGATGAACAAGTCTTCTCCAAGTGCAAAGAGAGAAAACAGATTCCTGTGAAGAGTACACATACACTGTGAGGTGTTCCTGGGATATCCCACATATACTAGAGTCTAGTGCTGAAGCAGGTAAGGTTTTCTTCCTTGAGAAACTGCGAATCTTTTTGATACCCACTATTCTGTCCTACACCTTCTTCTCTGTCTCCCAACCCATAAAGGCAACTTGGTTCTTTCAGTTTTAAACTCAAAAGCTTTACCTGGCCCAGTGCTCCACCATAAACTGGGCTCCTCAAAGCAAGGACCTTCCTTGGCTTCCTATTTCATTCCTCACTGTCCACCTCCCTTCATGCTATGTGGGCAGCCTTGGTCTGGCATCCTTTAAGAGAATTAACTGCTATCTCCCACTGCTTGTCTGGATCTTTCAGATTTCATGTAAATAAGACTCCAGGTAGCTTGCCCTAATTCTCCAGAGAGGTAACACTCCATTAGGACATTCATGAAGAACATTTAGTGAGTGCAACCCTTTGATATTTGGAAAAGTTATTGCACTTACAGGAAACTCCCAAGGTCATAATTGAGCTGGCACAACTCTGCTAGTATTCTGGTATTCTGCTCCATTATGTTGGATTGTTATTCAAATGTTTTTCTTCTCAGCCTTATTTCTACTGACATATTGCCCACTTTCCTGAAAGCAATTAATATCTTAAGAAATCTGCTCATTCTTTGCATTTGAATTCACCCATCCATTGGTTCCAGCAGACATTTACCTACTTAGAGAATAGTATAAGCAAAGAATTTGAGACTATTCCAGAACACCCCTGTTCTCCACTCTCACACAACTTACAGTCTAACAGAGGAAGCAATTAAAATAATTTCCATTGCAAAGATCAAGGACAACCTAGGGAGATTCTTAGGGAAAATTCACAGCTAAGTAGAGATAAAAAACATGAGGTGAATTAGCAAAGTAAAGGAATGGGGATGCGAGGTCACAAAAGAAGACACAAACTGCTTTGCAAACTGTGTAACTGAAGACATGAGTAAGATTGTGGATCTCTCCAATCTCTGTCCCAGGTTTTCCTTCCATCCAGCTCCCTATCTCTGTTTCTTTGGCAGAGTAACTTTTTTACTTGGTGTTAACTTTTGTTTTATAAATGTTTATTATATTATTAGGAGACTTTCGGATTTGTGCTAGAGATAAAAGCCTTTCTCTCATCAGGAGTGACTTGATTATTATGTGTGGGAAGAACTCTCTCAGATCAGAGCTTGGAGCTTACTGATGCAAGGGTATTGTAGAGTGGGACGTTGTTTCTCTTGGTCTTGATCACAAGGATGAACAGTATATCAATGAGGCAAAGGGTAGTTGTGTTAGATTTCCATCACTGTGATAAAATAATCAGTTTATAAGTAAGAAAGGTTTGTTATGACTCATGGTCTCAGAAGTTTCAGTCCATGGTCACTTGGTCTCATTGTTTTTGGGACTGAGACTGTGCATCTGTGTGTAGGGGTGTTCACCTCATCGCTGAGGAGTAAAGACAGAGGAAGAAGAAACCAGTTTCCTACAGTCCTCTTCAAGGACATCCCCACAGTGGCCTACGGCCTCTTGGTAGGCCAGGTTTCTACTGTTTCCATCACTTTGCTGTAGTGCCAAACCAAGGAGAAACCTGCAACACATGCACCTCTAGGGGACATTTCAGAGTTAAACTGCAACAGTGGTTAAACAGTTTTAAAAATGTTTTTGGCTGAGATCTACAGTAAGAAAAATGTTTAACACCACAACACAGAATATACACATATTACTGAGACATTAGTTTTCCCAAGTTTGTGTTTTGGGGGGGGGGGATTACTCTTTTTACATGTGATACAAGCTGATATTTTGTATTCTGAATATGTTCAGGGTGGCACTCCATTAATGTGTCACCAAATTGACTTTATTGGCCATAAGCACCCTTAAAAAATGAACAGGCTTATCCAGTGGAGAAAAGATGATAGTGAAGAAAATTATCAATACATTGCAATCAGTCTTTAGGAACTAATTAATATGTAATTAAACATAAATCATGTTGAACTTTCCAAGTCCCTCTGTTTCTTGCATTACATGTGTTTCGTTATATGAAACATGATAAAGTTCAGTGATTATGGTAAGTTCTGGCACAGGGGTTCACATCTTGACTGCTGCTCAATAGCCATGTGACACGGGACACTACTCCGCCACACCATGCTAGCCTTGTGACATCATCTAACAGTAATCATTTATTTTACCTACTTGCGAGGATTAAAAAGGATAATGGAGTGCTTGGCACACAATAAACATGTGGGTAAATATTAGCCATTATGTTTTTTCTTTCCCCCTTCATTAAGTACATTTGGTAGGGGTTCTCAGCTTTTGTCAGCTTGCTAAACAGAACCAAGACAAGGGCAATGTGTACTAAAGTAGAGGGCTCTGGAAGCTAGATTGCTAGGGGCAGCAGGCATCAATGTGAAAGAATTGCAAGAGAAAATTGAAATTCTCAGGGTCAGAGAGTGGAAAGCCTAAGTCCTTCCAGGGCCAACCTGGAAGGTACAAGGTTTTATTTCCTTAAAGAAAACAGCCGTCTTCCAGTTCCTTTCTCTAATATCACCACTTTGACCCTAGCCTCTGTTTGATTACACATCTAATCAGATTCCAGTTGGTTACAGAAACTTGGCTGAAACTGTGTATTTTCCTACACATTTTTACTTGACATTCCCTGAGTTCCTTCTTCGAATATCGTTTCTGTTTGCCAGTGTCTTGTTCAACAAATTTATTCCATTCCTTCATTAAGTAACAGATTATTTTTAAAGAATTAAGCAATCAAGAAATAAAACCAAAAAATAAAAGACTACATTATGTAAGACCATCTTTCAGAGGCAAAAGTATCCTTATAAAAATATTTAATATATTTGTTCTATATTTCATAGCCATTTTCTCTCCAAAAAGATGGCAGATGACATTTATCTGTGGGATAATCTCAGGCATATCTAGAATCTTTCTATTTTTGGGATATACATATATCATTTTGTAAGCATGAAACTGACAATTTAAAAGTATTAAAAGTGTGCCCCCCCATGAAACCTAGGGCACGCAACCACTTTGTCACATCCCTACTCCCTAAACTGCCCAAGATGGGCTGAAATTTGTGATCCTCCTGCCTTAACCTCTGGAGTAGCTGGGATTACAGGTGTGCACCACAGCACCTGGCAAAATTACACGTTTGTAAAGAAAAATATAAACAAACTATCTTAAAGGTATGTGAAGCAATTAAAAAGTGCTACTCTTTCTCTACTTCCA
>RJWT010008842.1:0-25790 GCA_004365215.1 Cuniculus paca | reverse complement strand
TGCTTTCCAAAAAAAGATTATGTGCTCAGATTTTTGGGGCTAAAACTTCAGCATGAGTTTTAGGGAAACACAATTAAAC
The DNA here is from genome assembly GCA_004365215.1 of Cuniculus paca. NCBI lineage: Eukaryota > Metazoa > Chordata > Mammalia > Rodentia > Cuniculidae > Cuniculus > Cuniculus paca. The sequence goes on along the minus strand of RJWT010008842.1, from coordinate 25,711 downwards.
TACTATAGAACTTCATCACATGTCCCTCTGTAAGCTCACTGTGCCTTACTGGAAGTAATAATTACCATAATTTGCTAACCCCAGACTTAGTGACAGTGACTGTAAACCAATCCAGTAATTTATCTTGTTTTCTATATCCCTAAGGAGAAAATATCAAATAAACTATTTTAATATCATCACACTACTACTGTGAAAAATTTTGGCATAAAAATAATTTTTCTAATTTTACATAGTTAAGTACAAATTCAGGCCATCTAAATCTGGCAAGTTGTAGAGAATTTGTATTTTACATGCTGATTTGTAACCTAAATCCTGAAAGTTTTCTGATGCCACCCAGTTTGTGATATAAACAATCTGGATTTAATATATGTCAGAGCTAAATGAGTTTAGACTTAAAAATCACCATATCTAGAAGTATTAACAAGCCAAAATATATTTTAGCTTACTCATGTACTATACTGATAAGCTGGGAATTTCAGATACTGGATCTACAACTTACTAGTTGTGTCAGTTAGAGGAAAAATAAACCCCCAATAGAAACAACATATTTGCTTTACTCTGATGTAAAATTTTAAATATATGTCTAGTTATTTTGGTCCAGAATTAAGTATTCTATCAAATTTACTATTGCTTATCTTATTAGACTTATATCCAGGACCATGGAATGAAATTTCAAATGACAGTAACTGTTTAAAAGAATAAGTGTATTAGAAGAACCTAAATAAAAGTTAAGATTATCAAATTACAAAATTATCAAATTCAAAGACACAAATGAAATAAATCAAATTGTAAAAATAAAACATTGATGCAGAATATGACAAACTATTAATCAATGTTTTTATTTAATATTCACAGAACTTTGAAAGAAGTACTATTATTTTCATTTTATCAATGAAGAAAATTGGGCACAGAGAGAATAAGCACTTTTACCAAATTATCCACATATCCAAGGCAAATTGGGGGATCTGAGTCAGCATTTATATCACTCGCAACCCAGAGCTGTGTTGGCTTGATAATTAATAGTAATGACTTAGCTGTAATGCCATTAATGACACTCCTCTCTAATCCTTCAGCCATTTGAATGCCAATTATCTGCCTCCTAAGTATGCAGTAAGCACTATGGCCTCCTCTCCCTCATGAACCGAGAACTAATTAACCAAATGTACATATTATTTAAGAAATGAGTAGCTATGCACATTTTTTCAGTTCATCCAAAATAAGAGATTTATTTAATAGAAATATATATATATTCTCCATACAGAATTTCATACCTATAATAAGAGACCAACTATTATATATACGGTTTAAGACAGTATATACTAATATTTATAGGTATTTATCCTAAGTGAAAAGTAAGTATTTAAATCAGATAGTCAATGACTAATTGAAGAATAGGTTTCCAAATAAAATTTTGAATTAAGGTAGAGTTTCAGAATGTAGCAATCTCAGGGAAGTGAGAAGACTTTCAGATACCATGATTTTTCTCATTGCTAGTTTAGAATTTACAGAAGGACATAATAGAATGTTGCCTTTGTTGGCAATGAATTTATCTTGTTTGTGCTTCTAAATATCAAAGTATAACTCAATGGTGTATGTGTTAGTTTTGTCATATATGTAGAAAGTAATCAAATTACATAACACGTGCATAAAACTCATACATCCATACTATACTTTGAATGTTTGTTCTCCCAAACTCTTGTAAAAATGTAATTGCCAGTGTAACAGTACTGGGAGTAGAGTCTGTAAGGGAGATTAGGGATGGGTTTGATGCCTTTAAAAATTGGCTTTTAGGAATGACTGTTTTCTCTACCCTTCTTGCTTTCCACTCTGGGATGCAATAAAAAGGATTTTGCCATCTGCTGGCACTTTGATATTGACCTTTGCAGACTCCAGAATTGTAAATCAATAACTTTCTTTATATTATAAGTAACCCAGTGTCAGGTATTCCATTACAGCAACACAAAAGAGACTAAACCAATCTGTAAATCAAGACAATAAAAAAGAAGAAAGACTAAGATCTGCATATTTTATATTGTCACATTTGAGAGGGATATGTATATAATGAAATACATATTATAAGAAAAAGAATAGGATAAATAGGACAATGCAACTCAACTTAGCTTCGGTTGTGGGTTCTAGAAGTACAATACCAGCAGTGTGGAAAAAGCCTGAACGCACGCTTTTCACAGCTTCTTTAGATGCCAAGACTATTATTAACATTGTTTCTGACATTTTCAGATAACATGAAAAATCACATTGTACAAGAATTCTTTCAATTTTCAAATGTTGGGACCAAACTGCATGCCAAACAAAATAAATCCACAGACTACATCTGTCCTTTAAATCTCCAGCATACTATTTCTGACATATTGGTATTAGTTTTAAATAGTCTGTAAGCTTTTGCTCAGAAGGCAGAAGAAAATTTTGAAATGATATCAATCATACTTCTATTTATGATTCCGTTGTCAAAGCTAGCCATTTATTTGCTTAATCTTAGATACTCTGATATGATAGCCAATCCATCTTTATCTCCCTCCTGGATTATTGCTTCTGTTGTCCAGCTACTCTGTCACTCTGCCCTGGCTCCCTTCTGTCTGTTTGTTGCAGGGCAGCAACAGCAATTTTGTATGAGCATGAGACATGGAATGCCAAGATTCACTCTGAAGTCGCTAATCAGTGTCCACTTGTAGTAATAAGCAAAAGCTTTATAAATTCTCGGATGAATTAACCCCTTTTATGTACTAATCTAGATCATACCTTCTACATACATAGAGTTCTCACCTCTTGTTATGATTTAAGCTGTAAAGTTCTCCAAACATCACAGAGACGAGATTTTTGAAACGTTACTGGATCCTGCGGCACTGTACTCATCAGTGGATTAATCTATTCATGGCTTCATAGCTAAATATCCTGTTTTGGAGGAGGTGTGTCACTGGGAGTGTGCCTTAGAAGATTGTATTTTGTGTCTAGAACCTTCCTCTTTCTCTGGCTCTCTTGTTCTCTCTTTCTGATTCCTGGCTAGCGTGGGTTAACAGCCTTGCTCTTACATGCCTTTCTGCCATGACATCTCTGCCTTGCATCTGGCTGACAATTGAATGAATCCTTTGGGACCAGGAAACAAAATAAACCCTCTCCTTTTTTAAGGTGCATGTGTCAGGTATATTGACAGTAATGGGAAGTTGACAAACACAGTTCACTTTTACTCTTTACCTCTAAGTCATTTGCCTCCTTAAGTTTTTTTCTCATATCCTAAGTAGAATCTTCTTTGAAGGTACTTGTTATTTATTGTGCTTTGATTCTCTTTGCATATATGTTTGTTTGGTCATGGCTCTCATTTCAATACTTATTCAGAAGTTATTCTCTAAATAAGGCTTTCTGACTGTCATATCTAAAATTTAAGTCTTCTACCAATGGTTTCTCAAAACATTCTTGTCTGATTGATCAAATAATTGAACTTTTTTCCTTTACATGCTAAAGTAAACATATACATCATAGATTTGTAGTATTTATTCTCACCCTGGTCTCCTCTAATTTCATTAAATCATTGAGTTATGACTTTGCATTGTAATTAGTTAATTAAAAGTTCACAAATTTTATGCAAATAAATCATTTTTCCTACTGTTAATAAAATTTGAACAGAATATTATGTTTTGAAGCTGAAAAATATTTCAGTGGGGAAATTCAATGTTTTCTGATGATTTTACTAAAATGAAGAGATTAGTAAGTCAATCACAATTAATAACTTAAAATGATGTGTTTTTGAACTTCTTTCATTCTTTAGAAATTGTTGCTACTGATTAAAATCTGTTACAAATTACCGAAGTAAATAACTTAAAGAAAAAGGCAACTTAGATATTCAAATTAACTTTGCAAGGGACTATTTTTTATATTTTGTAGTCATAAATATATTTCCTTAAAGTATATTCAAATATTATGAGCTGAGTATCTTATAGGGTAAATACCAATGGAGCATCAATCAGATTATATGATTTCTCCTTTCAGTACCATGTGATGGCTTTTTCTATCACTCAAAATTAAACTAATTTTTCTCTGTGCATTGTTCAGTCATCCCATTCAGATCTTTTCTTAAACCTCACCTTTTAGTGTTACATTCTTGGTAATTCTCATTTAAATTGTAGTACTTCTAGCCCCTTGCTCCTCTCTTCCTTGCTTTATTTTGCTAAACACTTAGTTATTTGTTTATATCCTCCTCCACTAGATATGTAAGGTATACAAGGGCAGAAACGTTCATTTGATTTTTTTCATTAATGTGTCCTCAATGTTGGTAACATCACCAAATCAATTAATTAAAGTATAGATACTCATAATCTGTAAATACACAATCCAACATAAAAGTAAATACATGCAGTTATTCAAAATAAGTAAGTATGTATATTTACATATATACACATATGCAAATATATGAACTAAATAGAAGTGTGAAACCTATATTTGATTATGAACAATAAAAATAATTTAAAAGTCTAATACTTAAAAATGACTAAAATATTTGTCAAGTATTTGGACAAAATGTATTTCAATGAAACTAAATTTTGGCTAATACATGAATTTTTGAATAATTAGAATTCTAAACATGAATGAAAGTGATCACATACAAAAAAATAAATTTCATTATAATCTTCAATTTATGAATTGCAAAGGAATTTTATAACATCACAACCAAAAATCACTTACAGTTTTTTTTTTATTGCTTATAAGAATCAGGTTAAGTGATGTTATGGCATCAAATGAAATTTCCATGGCTCAATGTATTAAAAGTTTATTTTTATATATGCTGTATATCTAATATGGGTCTGGAATGACAGAGCTGCTTCGCAGTTCCTCATGTGGAATAAAAGAAGATCCACTTCAATGAATGCTTTGACAATCAACCAGACAGGTGGAGGAAAGCTAGCAAAGCACAATTAATTTTGAATATTCTGTGTTGAATTTCCAATTATATTTTATTGACCATGGAAAATGATAGAGACATGCCTAACTTCAGAAAGGATACAGAAAGGCAATAGTATCCTTTGCTTGAAAGGAAAAGGACTTCTGTAGGAGGACATGAATACATGAATATGTATGAAGCATACTGGTAACCAGGCAAAAGTGGTTGAATGTGATTGAAAACTTTGCCATATTGGACTCCAATAAAAATAGTCATGGACAATATCATAAGAAAGATAGTCCAACATTTGATATATCGTTGTTTACTTTCACTGGCAAAAGAAAAATAACACATCAACAGTAGTAATAAATAAAAAAATGAAATGTATTGGGCTTGCTGCAGCAAGAGAGAATACAACTCATAGCAAGTATAGGGGGTTGCGTAGAGAAGACTGAAAGATACAGAGGGAATTCCAGTTTCTTCATTAGATTACACGTATGCTGGAAATTCTCAGGAGATTAAGGCAAGAGCTACTCGTTTCTTCCATGCTGTCAAGTATTGTGAGGCATGCTGCAATTGAGCACATTAATAATATTTGTCTAGGGATGGATAGGGGAAGTGAACCTAGATTTGTCACTGCTGGAGCAGCAAAGCTGTCTCTGTTGGTAGTGGGCTATAAAGTGTCCTTGTCTGTGTTGCAGGTCATTTCTTCTTAAAGAATGGTCTGTCTGAGCCCTTGAATTTTGTAAGTAGTTTTTATATTTGGTTGGGAATATCATATCTTGACTGCTGGAGGAGCCATTTCTGGCTCTCCCAGAATTTAATAATTTTGAATTTGTTATTTGAAATAAAATAGCTATGATTGCAGCCAAAAAGTTGAAGTTCATTTTATTGTGAAGCTAATTGGTGATGCAGCACAGATACGGGCTTAGATTCAGTGTCTTCCCTCAGACTGCACCTCCACATTTTGCTACTGATAACTAAGAAAGTAGAGGCTTGAATTAAACAAGAAAGAACTGGTGAAAGTGCATGGACCTAAGAACTGAGGAGACATCTGGACTGTAAAAAGAGGAAGTATATAACCTTAGCAGTATGTTCACTATTTGCTGTGGTTTCTCTATTGTGAAATCTTAACACTAGTAATTACTTCCATTATATGCAGTGTAAAAAACATAGAAAAAGTTTGGTCTAACTATAAATTATTATTGGTCTTTCAATCCTACTTTATAGATTCAGTCAAGCAATTTACTGATATTAAGGTAAAATGCTAGCATTTCTGCATAAGCATTGAACAAATTTAGATCTCTTCACTAAAATAACATCAATTGTATAAAACCTCAAGATAATAATTGACACTATTTTTTACCTGATTTATAACCTTGGTTAAATAGTTTAAATATAAGCCTTAGTGATGTCACTTCACACACTATCTCCAGGACCATGCAAGAATACATTTCTGTTGATTCAAGCTCCAGTTTGTGTTGATTTGTAACAGCAACCTTAGAAACATTCAAACATCACAAATGAATTTGGTTTCAACATTATCTAGACCTCTATGTCGGTATCTCATCAAATGATGAGAAATTTGCTATTAGACCTATGATTTCCAGTAGTAACACTAATGTTAGAGTAAGCAAAGGAGGTTGCGTGAATCCTTTAAAGATATGAGGTTCCTTTTGAGTGGACTTGGCTTTTGTAAATTGATAATATGTTTAGTATACTACTTTTAAAAAAGATAAAGTCATTATTTATGAAAATTTCATTACTTAGTGATTTCCATTGGGAGGAAAGTTTTCTTTCACCCAAAAAGAGCTCTTGAGTGACATCTGTATCATACTATTAAAAGTGGTGTGTTTCTGTAAAGAAAGCAACTTTATTATATTGGTTTGTCCTGAAAACAACAAAAATGTTTAAAATTTTTTCCTAAAGAACTAGAAAATTACCAATCTCATACTAAACAGTTAAGAGTTAAATCTGCTTGATACATTCTTGCTTAATCTCAGTTAAAAGAGGATTCTTGACAGCTATGATGACAAGGCTATCACTTTTTTATATTAAACAGAAAAACAGTAAGAAATGACAAAAAACAGTTTCAAAGCAGGCTAGTAGGAGAGTAATAACAATCAACACATTTCATATTGTTATCTTCACAGTAGTTGTTCAAAGTACATGATACAAGCATGAAACATTGCCCAGAAAATTACTAGCCCAAAACATTCACCTTAATGATTCAACAGAAACCAGCTGTATAATTTTCTTAACTATCTTGTGTTTATATATATTTATTTCTTTCCTTTTCCCTTTCTTCCTTTGCCCTGTCTCCCATCATAGTTTTTCTTTTCTTCTGAACAATTTCTTCTCTACTCACAATATCTATTGTACATTTTAGATCTTGTTTAGTATTTCAGATTCTTAAATTTGTGAGACAATATGTTGTTTACACAGTGGGTCTGGTTTACTTCAGTTAAGACTATGGTCTCAAGTTGCATCCATTTACCTATAAAGTCTTAGTTTATCTTTTTTATGACTGAGTGGTATTCCATTATATTTAAAAACCACATCTTTTTTATCCATTCCCTGGTTAATGAGCATTTAGATTGTTTCCAAGATTTAGCAATTATAAATTGTGCAGCTATAAACATGGGTGCACATATATCTCTATGGTGTGATGTTTTTAATTCTTTTAGGAAGATACCCAGAAGAGGAATAGCCAGGTCGAATGGCACCTCTAATATGAGATTTTTAAGAAATCTCCACACTGATTTCCACAGTGGTTGCACCAGTATATACTCCCACCAACAGTGGAGAAGGATTCCTTTTCTCTGTATCCCCGACAGCATTTTTTATTGGTTGTTTTCTTGATGACAGCCATTCTTTCTGTAGTGAGAGGGAATCTTAATGTTATTTTAATTTGCATCTCTTAAATGACCAATTTTTTCATATATTTATTTGGCGCTTGTATTTCTTCATCTGAGAAGTGTGCACTCATCTCAGATGCCCATTTTTGGATAGGAAATTTGAATTTGGGGGACTTGATTTTTTGAATTCTTTATATGTTCTAGATGTAAGTCCTTTGAGGGACAAACTCACAGAGACAGAAATTAGGGAAACTACACCCTTTACAATAGCATACAAAACAGGAATCACTTTAATGAAAGAATTAGTAGATCTATAAATTAAAAATTACTGAACTCTGCAAAAGGATTTCGAAGAAGATATCAGAAAATGGAAAGATATCCCTTGCTTATAGATAGAAAGAACCAACACAGTAAAAATGCCCCTAATCTCAAAACTGTTACCCAAATTTAATGCAATCCCAATCAAAGTACCACTAGCATACCTCACAGAACTAGAGAAAACAATACTAAAATTCAATTGGAAACCAAAGAGACCAAGAATAGCAAAAGAAAGATTGGGCAACAAAGGCAAGTCAGGGGGCATCACAATCCCTAACCTGAAATTATACTACAATGCTACTGTGATAAAATCAGCACACTATTAGGAAAAACAACAACAACAACAACAACCAGATCTAAGGATCACTGGAGCACAGTAAAAGATGAAGATGCAACTCCAAACACACTGAGTAACCTTATTTTTGGCAAAGGAGCCCAATACATTCACTGAAAGAAAGATGGTCTCTTTAATAAATGATACTGAAAAAAAATGAATTTTCACATGCTAAAGCCTAAAACTAGACTCATGTCTATCACCCTGCACTAAACTAAAGTCAAAATGGATCAAAATGTCTAAATACATCAAACAGAAACACTAAATATACTGGAAGAGACAATAGGTAGAAATCTTGAAGACCTAGGGGGAAACAGAGACTTCAAAATAAAACTCATGCTGCATGGGAAACACTGCAAAGAATCAAGAAATGTGATCTCATCTTATCAGAAAGCTTTTGTACAACAAAATAAATCACCTACAAAGTGAAAAGACAACCCACAGAGTGGAAAAATCTTCTAACCAGTTGTTCCTCAGATGAAGGTTATCACTTCATGACAGGGGTAGGTAGATGGAGAAGTAGGCTGGAAATACATTAAAACAAAATTTATTTTTTCATTATAAATTCATAATGATAAACATCAAAATTAAATTTTAAAGTGTTCAATTTAAAATAGCAAATTGAATGCTTTAATCAGAATATATAAATTGATGGCACATTAATATATGCTTATTTTTTCTTTTACTGTTAGGAAGAGACCATAAAAAAGGAAAGGGGGAGAAAGCAGTATGCCAACAATTATTGAAAATTAGGTAATGATACAGTTGATCTCATTCAGAACAATGAAGAAAAAAAGTCACATACATAAGCTTATAGTAATACAAAAGAAAATATAGATATCATGCAAAAATGTAAAATAATAGCTTATTCTGTGATTGTAAGTAGACACCATAGGTAGAGAACGATGATGATAACAAGATTAAGAAAAGGAAAAACTTCACAAGTTTGGAAACTTCTTTTCAACAGATGTCTTGATTAAAGTATTGATGTGCCCTTTTAAAGGCCTCAATTTTCTGGATTTTAAAAAATTTCTTCTAATGAGAAGCACAAACAACATTTTAATAACCTTTACCAAAAAGACCATCTGGCTAAAGAAAGTTTAAAAATACTGTAAGTTCTTCTCTTCTCTACTGTTTTGTAACATGATTTCACAGGAGCTAGAGCATCCATCCGAATGGGAACCTTGCGCATTAACAAAGCACTTCATTTCCCATGCTCAGACCCTAGCAGTGTCAGGCCTGCAAGACACAGGTGTGTGTATTGTTTTCCTTTCTGCTCAAAACTCACTAAGAGGTACTAACTGCTCTTAAGAGAAATGGAAAAGCAAACAGCAACCAAGAGCTCTTTCCTTCTGCTGGAGTCTGATTACTTATTACCTCATTGGCCAAGACTGGCTGGTCTGGAACTCAGAAAATCTTGTCACGATATGCTGTACTGCTCCATGCTCAAGGTTTAGAACATTTTATTGCATCTAACATCAACCAAAGTGTTGCCAGTTACATTAGCTGTTTTTACCTTGTCATTACCCACAAGACTCCAAGATTAGGGACCACAATGCCTTATTACACAGGAGATCATTGGAACAGCCCTTCTCCCCAAAGAGAAATATTTACTGTTGTTAAAATGCCTCCACAGGGTTCAACAGTACTATGCTGAGGCTGTATGATATGAATGATGTATAAGGACAAGTAGAAAGTAGGGATGATTATTAATTACTGATTTTTCAGATACTACTCTCATTTTACAAATGTATCCAGAAGAAAATAAAGATTCTCCACATTTTGAAAAAAAAAATCACGCTTTAAAACATATTAATTCAACATCAGAAATTGTCAGTTGATATTAATCAGCCAGAATGAGCATTTCATGTTAGATTTAAATAGACTCATTTAGCTGGAATTTTAATAGCACTACAAGAATAATAAATCATCTGTTATCTTTAATGACAGAGAAATGTGGTATTGTAGTTAATCAAATATTTGGATTAATGCTATTGTGTGTATCATTCTTTAAAAATCTAAATATGGCATATTCAAAATGTTAAAATCATGCTGAATGGAATTTAATAGATAATAAGTCAGCATGTAGGTGTTCACATAATCATCATGCTAAATAAATGCTGAAATTCTAGCTAATAAAGTTCTTAATGCTATAATATTGGATGAAAGTGAAATAAGGAAAATTTTTCCACAGTTGCGTGCAGTGTAGTTGTTATCAGAGGCCAGGAACAGTATAGAGAAATGAAGAGGGATGATGAAAGTTTGACTAATAAGTACTAAGTTACAGTTATCTAGGAGCACAAAGCTTTGGGGTACTACTACTGCACAGGATAGTGACTAGACATAGTTATATGTTGTACATTTAACACAGAAGAAGAAAGAATCTTGAAAGTTTTCAGGACACATGATGAATGTTTTAAGGAGATGCATGTATAATCTTACACCTTAAATATAATGCTAGGCATCTTGCACAATATATACATGTATCAAAAACTACATGATTCTCTATTAAGTTTTTTAAAAAGTAAAAATAAGAAAAATATTCTTACTATGGTTGATACACTGTGTTAACGTGAGAAGTTTAGAATTTTAAGCAACTCAGCAGTTCTACATTCTGTGGTGTATAAAGGACATGTCCTAGGGTGGCTGTTTATGTTCCAGAATGTTGTAATGGTTGATTCATTGTGTCAACTTGAGAATTTTAGAAGTTTAACTAAGTGACTCAGCAGAAGGTCAGGGTCCTCACTTTGTAAACATCCTCACCAGTGCAAGAGGAGATGGTGTGAGTGTAAAGGACATGCTATAGGGCTGGTAGTCTGAATACAATAAAAGGAAGGAAAAGAGGCTTGCTTTCACACTTTTTGCCCCTGTTGCCTTTGCTGTCTTCTGTTGCCATGAACTGTTGCCCCTTTGCTATGCCACTCTACTGTGAAGCCAGCAGATCACAGATTGAAACCTCCACAAACTGTGAGCTAATAGACATTTCCTTTCTTAACTTTGTCTATCTGATATTTTGTCTCAGCAATGCGAGTAAAATAACTAACACAATTCTACATTTTATTGCTAAGCACAGGAATTTCAGGACTTTGGTTACATTAGCCACATTCTAAAAGAGCTCAGAGAAACAGGTGTTTATCAAAGATCTGTTGAAAGCCAATTATAATAGACCAGTAAGGTAAGAACAGAAGACAAGACACAACTAGAGCCCTCAAGAAGTAAAATAAAAATATGATGGGCAATTTAATTTGGTAAGCATATTATCGATCATATGAAGGATCCCTTTCACAGTCCTGCATTGTTATAGAAAAATTCATGGAACTGGTAAAAGGAGAATCTGAAAAATATTTTTAGTCATTTTGTATAATAAGAACAAAGCACCAATACTAAATATGTATTTAGAGAAATATGAACTTTCAGAATTCAGATCATAAAAAGCTATTATTACCAATTACAAAATCATTTAATTATGCTTATCTTAAAATATCGTATAGTAGAACAATTTGGCTGAAGGACATGGATCAATATGATACTATGGACATTCTATAAATAGTTGTTTGTTTTAGTGCTTATTAGAGCCAAAAAATAAGTTCCATTTGTTACTCTCTTGCTGTTTCCTGATGGTAGAGATAGATAAACATGAGACAACTCTGATCTGATGTCAGAATACAGTTCCTAACGTTTCCAAAAGTGTCACAGTAAAAATAAATTTACCAAAGACATTCTGACAAAATTCAAGGTATTTATTACTAACATTGGTTATGTGTATGTAAGACACCAAGTGAGAAACTTTCTATTCTTAAGATTGAAGAAAAGAAAATAGAAAGTGGGCTAAAGGGCCTATAAATACCACTTGATCTACTTTATTTAATGTTTTATTGACTAATCATGTCATATTATACACCTGGTATGTCATTAAATATATCACTATGACTATTAAAAAATTCCATATTCACTATATGCTAAGTAATTTTGCAGTCACAAGGCTCACTGTGGACTGATGAGAAATGCAGGGTATATTTGCCTTTATTAGAATACATACTTTCTTGGAATATAAACTTACCACTCTGAGCTTCAGACCAAAGACATCTAAAGTAGTAAAATACATACATTTTGGGTCTACCCACTAATATCAAGGGTTGCTTATATGACTATGTAAGTATGAATTGTATCAAAGCCAGTAAAGAGATGGCCTGTGAAATATAACCTGAATCCATATTTTTGTTACTTTTGATCCTGTGGATTTCACTTTCTGCATGTATTTACATTTTGCAGTCAATTATCAACATGGAAATATTAAGGAGGTTTCATGTAAAAATGAAGATGCTTTAGTTTTTCTCAAACATTTAAAAATACCAGTATCAGTCCCATAGGTCCAGCTCATATTCGTAACACACTCTAGAGTTGGCAATTCAGGGAATGCCTCTTTTGAAGTGGAGTATACGCATGCAAAATTAACTCCACATGTCACACTGTATGTCTGAAAGTCATGTGCATTTATTTTGTACTCTATTTTATACCTTTGAAAATAATAAAACCTAATTCAGTGAAATTAGTGTCATTCTTATTCTCTGGCTTTAACTGCTACTAGCGTCTTTCATGCCATGTAATTCTAACAATGCATGCAAAGAACAAAACTGCTACGTTAATAGTTTTTAAGCAAACAATTGTAGTTGGAAATATGACCAGAGAAGCAGGACCATTTTTTTAAACCACCCAAAATTCACTTGTCATTCAACAATTACCTGATGCTTTAACAATGTTTCTAAACTATTGACGGTGCTCAAGAAATAATAAAACTCATCACCTAGCAAGGTAGAATGATAGAAAGCACAATTGCTCTATAGTAATAAGCATAGTCTCAAGTGTTTGTGCATGCAGTCCACTTTGTGCATTCCATGGAGCCTATGTTCATCAAGTTACATGTTGTACAGTAGAAGGGAATGGTATAAAAACTATATGGAAAATTTTCAGGTTGAAACTTCTCATGAAAACCCCTTTGTTAAGTTTTATTTTAAAGCCTACCTCTGTTTAGTGGCTCTGTTAATTTGAAAATTGGTTTGTTTTTCTCTTAATATTTATGTTCATTAACTAAGAAATATTAAAATAATATATTTGAATTCTTAAATCAGTTTTTAATATGGGACTTCATATTTTTTCTGAACTAAAAAATTTTAAAATTATTTCTTCACCTCTACCCCAAATATAGCTACTTTTCACAAAATATGTGTTCCTTTGAGACCACCTTTTTACAAAATATTCTTAGGTGCAATGTAAATATGTAATAATCAGGGAATATATGAAAGGTAGCCACTTAATTCACATTATTTATTGATAAAACATTTACAGTAATGGTGATAACTTAATGTCAATATAGTAATACTATAAATACAAACTTAATTTCTAAGTGATGATTTAAAGGTAAATGAGTAGAGAATTATTTGCATAATTGTATTCCTCATGCTAAGCTTGAATATCACAAGAACTCATACTAACTGTGTTCCTTTTATTGATTTTTTTTTCTGTAAAGTTCATGGAGGACTGGGACTATAACTCAATGATAGGCTAATTGCATAGCATGCACGAGGGCCTGGGTCTTCACCAATCATGGGGTTGTAGTTGTGGAGGGTCATCTACCTCACCAGAATCAGGAAATTAAAAGACTTGGTGAATTCTTTCAAAACCTGAAGTTGTGCTTCAAACTGCAAACCAGAAAATAAAAAATAAAAAAATAGAAGGCTTTATTTTTTTTAAAAGAACTGTTCACCAAGATAATTCAGTTCCTTACAGGATATTAGGAATTCCATTCCTCAGGCAGCAAAGTGAGTAGTATCTGTAGTAATCATGAAAGACAAAGATGATCCAGACATCTCTAAAACATTTAGAGAAGCCACATCACTCCAGGTTAACAATAGTGGGTGGAATATTTTCAGATTTTCTGTATTGATGTGAATCACTGGTTCTTTTCTTTTTAATAATTTTGTCATATTACTTCCCCCAACCACATCATAATGACCTCCGTGAGATAAAAATATGCTCAGACACTTAATAACTGCATATCATACACATTTCAGTGTTTCTCAAAGGCTAACTTTTGAAATAAATTTGTGTAGTTCATGAAATATGTCTAGTATCACCATGCAAAAAAAATTTTTATTCTTACTTTAGGATTTTCTTCTTGTCAATTTTTTGGTTTTGTCCTTAATAAATAAGCTTCCTTATTTTTTATATCACTCAATTCTTCAAAAAGAAGGATAAGCATATATGATGCATTCACTTTTATTCCTCCAATATATTTATTTTTATCTATAAATCACTTATAATTGTCTTTGTATTTTAAATTTGATATATCATTTTTATTGTATGTTTGTCTGCATATGTGTACAAAAAAGATATTTTGGATAATGTTGTTACAGTGCTTATAAAGAGTTAAAGTAAACACTACTACTGTTATGAAATAAGTAGTGGATTGCCTGTTAACACCTTATATTCTACTATGTTTGGAAATTTCTCTTTACCACTAGTAAAAGTCTTATGAAACGTAAAAATGTTCTCATAATTTGAAGTATTACATTAACCCAGTGCCAATTTTTTCTTCTAGGATAAAAAAGGAGAATAGTACTCAATTATACACATGAATACAAAGTATTCATTATTTTAAATACAAGAGAAACAAAACAATAGCTAAAAATATTGAAATGACTAATATTTATAGGTAACACTTGAAAGTAAAACTCAGACCTAGAGAGTCACATATAGAACAAACCCTATTTTACTGAACTATATATGGTCACGTAACAAAAAATCTCATCAATGCAAATCAATAAATTTTGATCTAGAGCAATCCATTCACAAATCATTGAATCTAATGTGACAATCATGACCAAAGTGAATATTTTTAAGCATATAAACCTAAAGTTTTTATAAAGGCTGAATGTTATAAGCCTTTATATATTGTAAACATTTCTATGAACTCTAACATTTAATTTTCTGAAAGTTAAATATTATCCAAAATATTATTATTTTCACAGAAATAAATGAGGAAACTAGTAGTTATGGTTTGTGTCTGGATGTCCCTCCAGAACCATGCAGGCATGACAGCAGACTTCTAGAGTTTGTGACTGATTCCTGGTCCAATGCTGGGATTATGGGTATGAGTGCTACACCAAATCTCAGATGAGTGTGGCCTATGTACAATATAAAGGAGGGAAAGAGGCTTGCTCTTGCACTCCTCCCTTTTTTCTCTTGCTGCTTTTGCTGTCTTCCGTCCACCATGAACTGCTGCCCTCTGCCACGAGTTACCCTGCCTTACAGCCAGGTGATTATGGACTGAAACTTCCACTACCTATGAGCTAAATAAACTTCCTTCTTTAATTTTGGGTGTCAGGTATTTTGTCTCAGCAACTATAGAAAAATAACTAAGACACTAGTATTAAACACTAGTCGCACTGTGTTTTAGATTTTACCTCAGCTACTCAACTACTCTTATCTAAAATCAATCTCACTTCTTTTTTGATGGTAATAATCTATCTGATAAAGGTTTGTTAATAACATTTTTGTATACAAAAATATGATATCAATAGCAATCAATATTCTACCAAAAAAAAAGAATTACTTAAAATGCATTGTTTGAATTTTATTGAAAGTTTAAAAAGAAAAGACAAACATGGTTTTTTTCTTTGTATCTGAAAAAAGTATTAACCAATTTTCAAGGTGTGGTCAAAATATAAGTGAATGGGCTGGGTGTGGCAGCACACTCCTGTAATTCCAGCACTCTGGAGGCTAAGGCAGGAGGATGGTTGCAAGCTCCAGACCAGCCTGGGCTACAAAGTGAGCCCAAGGGCAGCCTGAACTGCATAATGAGACCCTGTCAAAATGACAAAATATATATATATATAAGAATATTTTCATTTTAAAAATTATAGTAAAAGCTGTATTGCTATTCATCTCCTTAAATCCATCCCCTCATTTCAAACACAGCTATCCCACCTTTTTTTGGTATTTTCTGAAATAGTTCTAAAAACTCTTCTTTGGCAGTGTCTTTACAAGTTGTGATTAGAAAAATATAAAATGCATTCTGCTGTTACGTATCATCCAGTGGAAAGACACACTAATGAAAACATTACAGAATCCCCTCCTCTGGTACCATAAGACTTCTGTCTCTTCCTCAGAGTCAAAATGACCATGATATATAAATATTTTGAATCCATTCAAGACATTCAGGTAACTACAATAGTGCAACTGAAGGGATTCACAATAATGGGCTTCCAAAACTGTGCTGCAAAGTGACAAGAAGGAGAAGAGTGTGTTCAATGGTAGGACGAATACTTTGAATGAGATTAATGTCATTATGTCATTTGGTGTAGTAATTTTTAAAAATTTAATCATCACTTATTTGTCATTCACACTTCATTAAGTGGGTGACTCAAAAAATTAAATTGATAGAAAAAACAGAAAGGTGACCTCAGGACTATAATGAATGTAAATGACCTTTTTCTAACTTTATTTTTTTTGAGATTTTTTATAACAACATGTATGAGCCATACCAACTTCATAATGAGTATATCCATTTTCTAAGTAGCTGGTCTACTCTTGTAGAATACAGTTTTAAGAAATCTAGGTTTATAATTTGTAAAGGTGAAAACACACAGTTGTAAAATGAAATACCTAGCAGAAAAACAATTGTACAATGTAACTGCTATGGTTGATACATTGTGTCAACTTGAGCAGTTTAGAAGTTTAACTGAGAGACTCAGCAGGGAGCCAGGGTTCTTTGTAAATATCCTCACCCTGTACAAAGGAGGGCAAGGACATTTTGTGAGTGTTAGACCCCTCTGAAAGAGGGGGTGTTACACCCACCCTGAAGTGTGTGGGGGGCCTGTGTACAATATAAGGGAGAAGCAGAGGCTTGCTTTCTCTCTTTTGGTCTGGCTGCTGCCTTGAAGTGTTGCCCCAGTGCCATGCCACCCTGCCTTGGAGCCAGCTGATTACAGACTGAAATCTCCAGAAACTGTAAACTAAATAAACCTTTCCTTGTTTCACTTTGGGTGTCAGGTGTTTTGTCCCAGCAAGGGGAGAAAAGTAACCAAGACAGTAGCCAACACAATTACTTCTCCTTTATTGGAGTTAAGTAAACAATATTAAGACTCCATTGAATTATAATGCATGTGGAATTAATATGTCCATATTAAAAATCTCTTTGGATTTTTAAAAGTAGTTGTAGCTTTTCAAACAATATAATTCTTAATGAAGGAGCTAAAGTACTTGACTTTGGGGAAGTTGACCCTATCTTAAAATGCTAATGAAACTGGTTCTTCTTCACCCCAACATAGAATGTGTTTTCCAACCTGTTGCTCAGAAATTTAAATGGAAGAGTACTAGGCTCTCCAAACTGTCTTTATTTAATTCTGATTTATTCAGGAGTTATACAAATGCTTTCACCTAACAAGCAGCTAAGGAGATTTCTTTTGAATTACATTTTTACATATTGCCCTTTGGTAACTAGCAAGGAATTTTTGTTAAGACAATACAGTCCATGTGAAACAAGTAAGTAAAATAGTGAACCTCAAAATATCTATATATAAAACAATCTTGTTCTGTGAAAATGTGTTTATAAAAAACAAGAATTTTCATTCAAAAGACAACTAATGTAGAACCTAAAAAATCACTAATGTTTACTTTGTTGGACAGTTTCTCCAAAGGAAAAAATGTATCAAAATTGAAGGTACATGTTTCTCTCTGATACTCAACATGATTTTTAACTTTTAAATCATTAAGTATAGTAAATATATTAAATCAACATAAGTCTCTTCTAGTTCATATTAAAAATGAAGTCTAGCCATATCTTGTTAATCATAAATTTTGCAAGGGGATTAAATGACAATATGAAGATATTTTAATAATTAAATAACAATAAGAAACCTCACTCCTATGTCCAAAAAGAAATGTCCTCCTACCACATACTCTAATGTTTGCAACAGGTTTAAAACCCAAGATTTTAAAGTTTAGAGTGCTGAAGAAACAAAAATCCAAAATTAATTGGTGGAGACCATACTAATTCATCTGCTGTCAACCACTAGACCTTCTTAGTTAAAAATTCTGAAAAAAAAATCGAACTCTAATATTCATTATCTTCAAGGTATTCATATGTTCAATCCTAGCCAGAGAGTTTTCTGTTCAATTATTTTGATACATTATAATTGTACTAGGTGATTTTTCCATTTGGAAAATGCATAGTGTGAAGATTTTTATGACTGGAATACCAAAGTTACATTCTATATGTGCAAAGGGGAAGAATTCCAAACTTTTCTGTTTTGTTTTCCTTGTACGTAAAATGGAAATATTGCCAATATATGTTGGCATTCTTTTGAGAGTTAAATGTTAGCAACAATGAAGAACTGAGCACCCTCCATGATCCCTAGTTCATGATCATGAAATAGTAATTATTATATTAGATACATAAAGATCTTGGAGCAGTCTTATTCTACTATTCTTTCTATTTCTTCATTCTTGCTTATAGTACCTCGCTGGATTTTTTTGTTTGGTGGTTTGCTTCTGTTATAATCATGATTTTCTTGGTTTGTTTTAGTAGAGAGGGAGGGCAGGCAGCAATCTGCCTGTGGAGATGAGTTACAGTGTTTTCACTTCATTCTGCCAGGTGGTTCAGTGCAGCCCCTTCCAGGGCAATCACATAGCCACACTTACTGACTAAATCACAGTGTAGGTTTACATCCCAACCAGTACTGTTTCTACAGATGATTTTCATGGGTGACTGTATATTTTCCATGTAAACCTAGGGTAAAACAAAGATGTCTGCTTGCTATTTGCCTTGATGGATGACTTTATTATGTTCTACACTTCATCATGAAAGATGGAGTCTTTAGAAGGTTTTGTGTTTAAGTGATTGTCTCTACTACAACTATGTATTTTCTGGAGTCCTGAAATGTGATCACCCTTGCCCAAGTGCTTTAAATATAAGCGTCTTGGCTGTAGGGATAAGGTATGAATTGATAAATGCCCCTGGAACAGCTAAGGATCAATGCACCCACACTGCTATAGTTTTACTGTTGCTCTTTGGGTGTTGGCCTTTGGGTGTTCATTCAACTTTCCGAGACCTCATCTATATATTCAAAAAACCACTTTATATACATTTTATCAGGCATTTCTACATATGTGATGGGAGATATTTTTATGTTTAGATGAACATACTCCAAGCATTAAAAATTAACTGATTTATTCTTCATAAGAATGATTCTGATTCATGCATCTAAAAATGATGGGGCAATACTGATGATTTTTGGCCAGTTTGGATTTTATTGCAGTGGTCTTAATATGAAGAACTGGACTAGTCTTATGACAAGAATAAAAATAATTAAGCATAAAAAATTTTTGGAAGCAGAGCCTACAGAATTCACTGAAAGAAGAAACGGTGATTGGGAAAATAATAGAAAAAACTAGTTTCTAAACTTTTGAAGTAAATTTTACTGTATGTATTGAATTATACAACATGATGTTACAGAGTACATATAGATAGTAAGAAGGTTACTATACTGACGTGAAATTACATGTTAATCATCTTACCTAGTCCTTTCCACTTTTTTTTAGCAACAGCTGCTTCTACTAAGCTTGATTCCCATATGTGGTAAGATCTTATTATCTTTACACCTTATATTACAATTTGGATTTATAGTTTTCCTTCCACTATCCATCTTTGCTAACCAGTGACCCCTACCTCAGTGTATTATAATATTTTCCTGATATAGACAAATATGGTTGAACATCAAAAAATGAACATAAAGAGTTTCAGCTGAAGAACTAAGTAGGTTGATATACGTCTGTTTACTCAGGTTGCATTAGGTTATTACTAAAATCTCTACTAGAGGGACTAGCTTTGCACTAAAATTTTGCTGAAGAATTAGTTAAAATTGATGTTAGTAGGGACCAGTAAAGGTGATTTTTATTACATTTCCTAACTTGATGAAGGCATGGATAATTAACTTGAGAAAAGGAGAAAACCTGCAGAGATTATTGTTACTCGAACTCAGTTATGAGCACCCTGAACAAAAGATGTTTAGAGACAATCATGTCCTTTTTCCCAGGACCTTTTTTGTTTTTTTTTTTTTAAAGATCACAATCCTAGGGTAAAGTTTTGCACTAGAAATAAGAATTGTTAAGGTTTGTTTACATCAATTGTCCTTGTATGTTAATATTATAACATGTTAACATTCTGGGGCATTTTGGATTTTTACACTCAATAGCACTTATGAGGACAGTAAATAAAATTACATGACAATACCTATGAGATTCCAGGTCTGTCCTCACATCTTTGATTTGTTTCACCTGCAATTCAGCTTTGTTTATAACCTTTATGCTTTGAAAACAAATTCTGTTAATATGCATTTGGATTTTAAACCTTGACATCAACTACTATTCTCCTGAGGCAAATAAACTGATTAAAATAAGACCCAGATAATTCCTTTGTTGATATGTTGTTTAGAAGCATACCTTCAATTTCTTGTATTTTATAACATTGCTACTAGGATGAAATCTGCAGATAACTAGAGTACCATAACTGAACTTTGGCCAAGACACAAGAATTCATTTTAATGATCCCCCTATTTTCAAATTCTTCACTTGAAGAACTGGGCACTCTCTGGAGAGCCGAATCAATACTCCTTGAAGAATGCATATGGAACATTATTTAAGCTAGGAGCAGAAGGGAAGCTAGCAGATGCTAAGGAGCGCTGAGGGTGAACAGCAAAATCTGCCAGAGACAAAAGGCAAATAAATGTAACATGTATTCACAGGATGATAACTGGTAAAATGTGACATGTGAGGGGAGAGAGAACGGGGATACCAGGTACCTGATCAAATAATAAGGGCTGTATATCAGTCCATGTCCACAAAACTGCTATTTCCACTCACTCCATTAACACAATGATGGAACTTCTCTGTGTTGTGCTTAGTGCTAGTGGTATGAAGTTGAACACGATTCTGGAAGGAATATTGATCATGATTCCAATTATGTACTTACAGGAGCTAAGGGCAGTCATAGGGAGAATATTTGATATAAAATAATTAGAGAAGGCATTTGCCAGCAGGACAATCTTTCATTAGTATGTAAAATTTAGCCATACAAGTGGAAAACATTTAGAGCAGAGAGAAACAGTGCGAAGACAAAGCAAGAATCAGTGTGCTCTTGAGATGTGGCTTCTCCTGTGTGTCTACATTATAGGTACGATGCAAGTACAGGCAGAGGCAAGAGTGAAATATTTTTTAAAAAGTAAAGGCTGAGGTTAAGAATAACATTCTGTGACACACCAAGGAGTTTGCGTCTTTATTTAAAAATGATCTTTATTTAAAAATGGGGCAATGAAATATTTTAAGGAAAAGGATGAAGCAAAGAAGCTGTTTTTCATCAGTATGGGGGATGATACAGAGTAAAGCAAAATCTATATAAGAGTTTATAAAGATATTTAAAAATCAATAGTAAAAGAGGAAGTAAAGGGAGATTTGCAAGTAAGCAATCAATTATTAACACAATCCATAGGAGTCTTTGAAATTCACTCCAAGATACTCTACATCTAGATGATTTTTCTAAGAAAAGGAGTAATGACTATTTAAGAAGTAGAATAAGCGAATAACTTTAAATTTAAAAATTGATTGCAAATCCTTAGTTTTTTTCTTGTAATGAATACATGACAAGGACCAGTGGTAGTTTAACCTTCCAGAAAAGTTCTTCTGTAAAATACTTGAAATTCACATGCCAGGCTATAAACCTGGCATGAGAATTAGTAAAGAGATTAGTAACAACATTGCAAAACTTCATTTATTACACATAGAAGATTTAAAATTTTGAACATGTATCATATTCTGCATTTACTTCTCAGGAAACTTGTAAGAGATACGACATGTTCACTAGCTTTTAAACTATTGTACAATAATAGTAGTTGGTACAAAGTAAGGAATATCAGGAAAATGCGATTCTTTTTTATATATCTTGTAATAGACCCTGTGCTCTTTTCTATCATTAAGTTCTATATTAATGATTCAAATGACTGAAATTAAAATTAAATATTTTATTATGCTATCTATTCTATGATTATGTCAACATTTTTACATAGTTATGTAAGTTATTGTGGAAGAAATCCCTTATAAGAAGATAAATAATGTTTAAAATTAGATATTTAGTCATAGATACATGAAGACATAAATCTATAATAAAATACTGAATGTGTGATAGTATAGTAAATATGCATGGAAAGTCAGAGTCTTGAAAAGTGTATGCTAATCAGGTAGATGTGATCATAATCAGCAAATGCTTTCTCATTAAAGTTAATTTGCCTTCACTGAACTAGAGTAGGAATAATAAAAAAGGAAGGAGTCGCATTAAAGCAACAATAGTGGAAATCAGTTATATTCATGTATTCAAATATAGAACAAGGGAGTAAAGGAATAAAAGAGTAGGAAGCAAAAAAGTATATATGTGAATGACAATTTTGTATGACAGTACATTGCAAAACTCTAAGCTGAAAAATTCCTAGAAAATGCAAGAATAAAAAATACTTCAAAGAGCCTGAATTGCCGTAAAGTTCAAATTTAGCAGTTGCTTCCCTAATTCTAAATCTCTTGTTATTTGTAGCTTTAACCTTGAATCATAACAAATATTTAAGTAACACACTCCCAATTTTAAAAAAATCTGCTAGAAAATAAAAAAAGAGCCTTCCACAAGGAATATATTTCATCAATATATACATGAAAATAAATATGTAATTTAATCAATTGTAGATGACACAATATTTCAAGCCAAATAAGCTAAAATTTTTATTAGCTTATATAAAGCATTATTTATAAGTAAGAAAATTGTCAACAACCCAACTTTAAAAAGGCTGAAAGACTGTCTCCTCGTAACAAAAGTTTTCTAAATAACTTATAAGTATGGAAAGATTAACAACTCTTACGTAGTCAAATTATCTAGATTCCAAAACACACCATAAGATGCCATTGCATATTCAATACATTGGCCAATATTGAAAGTTACAATAGAAAAAAGGAAGGAACCAAGGAAGGAGAACAATATTCTAACAAAATTGAGGTGAAGATTTGAAACAACGAGAACGTCTATATATTGCACGAAGGAATATAACCTTTTTAAACATCATTTTGCAAATTACTTGGAATTATCTACCAAAGATGAACATGAATCAACAGGTTCACCTGTAGATATGTACACAGCTGATATGCCAGAAATTTGAAACAACCCTAATGTACACCAAGAATAAATTGAGAGATTGCTATAAATAAACATAATAGAATATTATGAAGCAATGAAAAGGAATTATTACATAACAGTTTATTTAAGTTTAGTGAACAAAAGAAGCAAGTTATAAAGTGATATGTGCCTATCAAGGATGTTTATATGGCTGTAAAAGAAAGTTAAAATTAGAGTATTTAATGTATATACAAACATACAAAGAAGTTCTTGCCATAAAATTTAGGATCATGTTTATTTGAGGGGAAGGGAGAAAAGATATAGAATTTTGGAATTATATGAAATGTCTTTGGGGTGCTTTCAATTGTTTTGATTTTATCAGGGTTCTGCTTTTGTGAATTCAAGTTTTGATAAATTATTGACCTATATTGTTTCTTGTCATGTGTTTTCTCTGTGCTAGATTTCACAATGAAATTGTTAAAAGCTATTTTTGACAAAAATATATCCTTGTTGCTTTATTACTATTTTTTCAAATAGCCTGATCTTATTCAAAATGACTTTAATTGTTCAGTCCTGTAGACCTTCTCTATTGTGGAAGGATTTTACACTTGGTTTTGAGGAAGATATAACAGTTGATAAGTCAGTGAATTCAGCAGTGATAGAAATTTTACCAAGGAGTTTTAAACTTTATCCACGATATTCAAAGAGACTACAGAGAAGCTGTTCTAGGAGAAAAAATATTGTCTTTCATTTATGATTAGTTGAACTATAGAAAAAAACTCAATTTCATAGATTCTGGCTCCCTAGGGAAGGCTTCAGAGGGCATAACAGTAGGCTCTCTTTTCAAAGCTCTTTTTGGATTTATCTTCTTTATCAGTTTGTTAAGAGAAGAAGCAAAAGTTTGATGAAATCCCTACATTAAATTAAATTTAGAGGATAGGAGTGATAAATGGCAGAGCTAGATTCTCAGATAATCTTTGTAAGCTTGAAAAAAGGGCAAATACAGACTAATAACATTAACATTGATAAATCTTAAAGTCTATTGGAGAGCTTAATTTTTACTTAGAACAAACCCAGTTATCTAAACACAAACATATCAAGTTTGTATACTAAATTGGTCATTTAAATATAAGAGTATGGAGGAAATAGTGTAAGTTTATTGTTCATGTTACAGAAGGATTAAAAATTGATCAGACTGCCAGTAAAAGTTCCAGTAAATTCAGACTACATAGTGAGGTATGCAGCGTTCATACAAGTCAGATAGTTGGATGATGAAATATGTTTTTAGACTTTGTAACATATTTTACAGATACAAGATTATCTCAGAGGGAAGTAGGCAGTTGTTGCACTGTTTGGTCTTGTGCTTAATGGAGAACTTTACTTATTGAAATTTATTATTATAGACAAAAGAGATTTTAGATGGACTATAATCTGAAAACGCTATTTTGCATTAAATTAAACCTACTTTGTATAAGTTCTATTTTGTGTATTTATTTAGAATTATTGCAGGATTATATTAACATCAAGCATATGACATTTAAAGCACAATAGGATTGTTTTATACTCGTAAGGATATTGAAAGATTCAATAGTTTTCTCAACAGCAGTGAGCTAGTTAGGTACTCAAATTAAATAATAAAGAACAAAGAGAGGAAAGCGGGCCAAAATCTGATATAAATATATGGGTTATCTCAAAATTGACATCTAAAATACGTATAACATTCATATAAAAGTTGGTATTTTAGTTCATCTTTTAAAAATATTTTATTTTTATTGTATTAGTTTTAAACCTTAATAAAACACACTTATAATTTGCATACAATATAATGCAAGTCATTAACAATTTTCAAAACTATTTTCATGAAAATATACAATGAATTATTTAAAAGGTTTCACTTCATTTCTATGATTTTTTAAATTATTTTTCTAAAATGTGATGCAATGTGATTTAATAATTCTCCTTGAACACACTGGTTTTTGTTTTTAAAAGTATAAGGAGATGTAATAATATAAACTTTTGAACCACCTAGTCTTTTATTCCAATTTCATGATTTAATATTCATATGACTTAGAACAAATAACTTGAATTTTATTTCCTACTAA
>RJWT010008841.1:0-25786 GCA_004365215.1 Cuniculus paca | reverse complement strand
AGAAAAGAAAGGCACAATCTGGAAAACTCATCCAAGGACCTGGGCTGGGAGACAGGTCTCTGCTAACGTAAGGTAATCCCGAAGAGGAAGTCACAGGGAGAAATAAAGAACTGGGCCAGCAGTTGAACCCCAAAGAAAAGACCAGTAGGATTGTGAACTGCAAAGACAGTATAGGATTTTCCTCTGAAAGTGACTCCTTCCACATGGCAGGATAGAGTTGGAGAAGAAATCCGGTGTAGAATCTGCCGTAGTTGAAGTTTAATCAGGAGCCATTAGGAGAAAGCTTAATTGCATGAAATGGAACTACAGAGCAACTCTACTTCAGGGCTTCTGTCACACTACCACAATGACTGGGTGGGGTGTAGCAGGAATGTCACAGGCTAGAAACAGCACCTCCTTCCCCATTGTAAAAGTTCAGCAGGGAAGGACATGAGGCCCTGCCCTCTATGGTGAAAAGTCAGGGATGCACTGCATGGCTTCCAGCGGGGCTGACTCTGAAAGTGCTGGAATTAAGTTTAGCTGTCTACTTGAACCCTGGCCATGCTGCTTACTGACCTAATATTGGTACTTAAATACTGTATTGTTAAATCTACACTTTGAAGTATGGAGCATCAGGCAAAGAAGAAGCATGAACCTGAAGAAAAGACTTTGCCTTCTATTTTAGAGAAAGAATTACTGCATTTTCAGCTGTACACAGGACAGTTGTATCATGTTAGGAGAAATTACGAACTTGCTACTGTTTCTGTTCGGAGATTAAGTGTTGGCTTAAGGAGATCTGTTTGGGTTTCAAGTTGATGAGGGGTGGGAGGTGACTGTTAACCTTAATGTGTCAACCTGATTGGTTTGAGAAATGCCTGGTACATTAGTAAAGCCCATTGCTGTGTGTGTCAGGGTGGCTCGTGGAGGCCGAGACCCAGTGTATTCTTTGTGTCCTTTCCTCGCTTTCTCTGATGTCGTTCCCCTGCTTTGCTTTCCAGCCATCATGAACTAAGCAGCTTTGTCCTTGCTCACAATGTTTCTGCCTTGGACCAGGTCACCCATATAAGTGTTCCCCTGAAACTAGGAGTCAAATGAAAGCTTTCCCTATTTAGCCTGTGAATATGGAATATTGTGTCCTGCGATGAGAAAGCCAACCAACACACATGCCCGAGTAATAAAGCCAAATTTAAATTGACTAGACTCACCAATTTGAAGTTCGATATTGAGAAATTTGGAGCTGGGAATGTAGTTCAGTGTTAGAGCACCCACCTAGCATGTGTGAGGCCCTGGAAACCCTCCTCCATTAATGGAATATTAAAATATAGATATACATTGTTCAGAATATACATGGCCTTTACTGGCATCCAAGATGGACAACAAGAACCAAATGTACCATTGTATGGGAAACAAGATAGAGCAGTTTTCAAGTCATTGATAGCTAACGATACAACAACCTTTAGCAGATGAGAAATAAATAAGGTCAGCTCCATGGCTTCTCAGCCTGGTAGAATTCCTGGGGGAATAAGAGGGGAAGCCCACTTGGGGACCAGTGCACTCCCTGAGGTGAAAAGACTAAGAAACCAGGAAGGAGAACGCAGCTGAACTTCATGTGGCTGCAGGAGTACCAGGAAGGAGCCTGCTACACACATAAAGCCATGGAGACCTCTAGAAAATCACCCACTAATATCCAACAAAGTAGTGATGAGAACATACATTTGAGGAAACTACCTGACTAGCAGCAGAGGGCAAAAAACCAAGTAATACGATTAAAGGTCACAGGACTCAGTACTCATGAGGGATGAGACACAATCGTGTTCCCATCAGGCTGACTGAGAAACTGCACAATTCACATGCTTTGGATAGAAGGATCTTGTGCTGGCAGTGGGGAATAATTAATCCCAGGTTAGTTCTCAGGCTACCTTATATAATAAATATGTATTAAATTCAGGATATTAAACCATCAAACTGTTTCCAGTTAATTTCACTGCATCTGAGAAAAAGTTATAAATATTTTTAGGATACAAGGTACTCAGTATCCAAGAAGGTAGTATTTACAACGCTTGGAATGTAATAAAAATTATTAAGCATGAAAAAAATGGCAAAACTACAACTTATTATGAGGTGAAAAAAATCATTTGATCAAAACCAATCTACAAATCAGTCAATGAGTCAGAACTGAGAGATACTATAGTTAGCAGGCAAGGATGTGAGAACCTTTATCATTTGTCTTGGTTATCTTCTCATTGCTGAGACAAACACTCAACATCCAAAGTTTGGGAAGGAAAGGTTTATTTAGCTTACAGTTTGTGGAGGTTTCAGTCCATAATCAACTGGCACCAAGGCAGAGTGGCATGGTACCAGGGCAACATTTCAAGGCAGCAGCAAGCAAAAACAGCCAGAGTAAAAGGGGGAAACAAGCCTCTTCTCTTCCCTTATATTGTACATAGGCCACTCCCTCCCCTCCAGAGCGGGTGTAGCACTCACAAAACTCTTGCACAGGATGAGGATGTTTACAAAGTAAGAACCCTGGCTCCCTACCGAGTCTCTTAGTTAAACTTCTAAACTTCTCAAGTTGACACAATGTATCAACCATAACATCATCCTAGACTGTGTGCTAAGATAACCAAAGAGATGATTAAAAATCACATTAAGAAAATAACCAAGATGCAAAATGCACCAAATGGAAAGTATAGCAGACAAATAATGAAGAAAAAGCACTAAAAAATTTATAGATACAGTAGTAGGAATCACCCAATATGAAGCAGATGCAGATAAGGCATAAAAAGTAAATGACCAGCATCAATCACCTTTAGAACGATATTTAATTATCTACTGTACAGACAATTGTAGTTTCCAAAGAAAACAGGACAGAAAAGGAATATTTGCAGAAATAATGACTATAATTTTTCTAAATTTGATGAAAACTTTAATAAACCTACAGATTAAAGCATAAAATAAAACAAGAAATTGACTCTAATTATGAGAAATAGGAAGAAACCTACATAAAAGCGCATAGTAAGAAAATTTTTCAAAATAAATGGCAAAGAGAAAACATGACGAGAGGTCAGAGAAAAAAAGACATCACAAATGAAGAACAAGGCCAGGAATGAGAGCAGATTTGGAAACAATATAAGCAAGAGGATAGCTGGGTAGCATCTCCAAAGAACTACAGGGAAGATACCAAACATCAGACATGTGTACTTCGAATTCTATAACTGGCAAAAATGTATTTCAAAAGTAACAGAAAGACACAGATTTTTTTTCAGTCTATAAACAGAAATGAAGTGAAAAAGAAATACTAACGACATAGATATATATACATAAGACTTTTTCCTCTCATTCAAATCTCTTTAAAAATATAATTCATGGCTTAAAAAATTATACTGTGGATCTTATTACTCTTTCAGCTTTTTTGAACATTTTTTTTCATGCCTAAATCTTGTAATCTGAACAACAACTTCTAAGATAACAATGTGCAATGTATTAACTAGTGCTAATTTTCTACCATTTCTTTTTGAAATTCTGTATCATTTCTACCCTTTTTTTCTGTTTTTGCTTTTTAAAATAAAAAAAAATTATACTGTGTATTTTGAGGTTTCTAACATGGAAGTAAATGCATGCCAGTGATTGAAAAAGATGAGGAGAGAAAAAATACAGACCTAGGGACACGAGGGTTTTAGGCATGAGATCCCATAGTGTCACCATAACGCAGGCTGTGAGAAGAGGAAGGAGGCTTAGGTAAACTCAGCAGCTCACAGTAGAAAACAAAACGGCAGAAAAATGACAGTAGATGTGTGTTAGCACCAGATAAGATGACACTGAGTCATTAGAGATGGATAGCATCACTCAAAAATGAGCAAGGTTTGAGAAACAAGCATTCACCTGATACAATAACTTCAGAACATGTGCAGCAAAAACTGGTAGAAGTACTGCAGATAGAAACTGATATATTCCCCATCGTAATGAGGAATTTCAACACATTCCTTCAACTTTAGTTCATTAAAATGAAAACAAATGTATAAAAGAGATAGAAGTGAATTTATCAAACTTGACCTTAATTTGAATTCATGAATTTTATTTAATTTGTGAACTTGAACACATCGAATTCTGCATGCCACAATGACAGAATACACATTTTTCCACTGGGGGATACAGGAGACACACAATAGAATTTCAAATAGCTGTGATTTCCCACCGCAAGATAACTAAGCAAAGTGTTAATAATAATGGTATCAAATAACTAGAAATGAAGAACATTTCAAGAATTTTCTTAGAAGGGAGCTCTGGGGCAAACAGAAGTCTATTTAGAATTTTGTGAAGGTTTCACCATGATGTTGCAGAATAATGTTACATTAACTGTATAATGATTTTTGATAGTGCATTTAAGTTAGGGTGAGGTAAGTGAGGTACCCAGAACACAAGACTCAAGCAGGGATCACACTTGGAGTCATGCCAATGTCTTTTCAGTATTTTGCCCAGGAAGCCTCACGTGTCTCACGCTAGCCTTAGTCCTGGTTTTTAAGCTGTCTGCATAATTCATTTGCATTGGTCTACATTTTTAACTATTGTATGCAAATGTGTTAAAGAAGATACATGTGTTTCTTTTATTTTTTTCAGTTCCAGGAGTTGAACCCAGGACCATATCACACACTCTAAATGTGTACTCTACTACCAAGCTATAACCGCAACTCCCTGTGACTCCTTTTACAGGTTTAGAGCACCACTAAATTAACAGTGAAACAGTCACATTTCTCAAAGGTACCATGACATCTCATTGGTAAAGACAATTTTAGAAACTGTTTTGTATTTTCCAACATATATTTTAAACATATTCTCTAACCCGTGGGAAAATAATCTACTGTTGAAAAAAAGAATAATGAAATCATTTGTGCAATTTTGATTTCAAAATTATTCAGATAATATACCCAGAGGACAACTCTTCCATTTCTCTACAGAATTTGTTTTATACTATAATGAGTTTGCTTGCATATTTCCTCTCAGGCCACTCTTTATCTCCCATCATCAATAGATACAGATCAAGTCCTAAGTATCGAAGCCCTAACATGTGTTTTGATGAGATCTTTGGTTATCCAGACATAAAATGTGACTTTTGTGATGTGGCATCACTAATTTGTTCCATGTTGCAATGTGATAAGTTATTTTCGCTCTATATGTAGAAAGCTCAATTCATTCATGAGGATATCACATTGCCTCTTTTTCCTCCTGTGGAAGTCTATAATTTGTCTTGACTTGTCATTTCATTTTTTCTTTAATTAAGATTTTGTCCCCCCCTTTTATCATACAATTAAGACTGGTCTGTTTACTTATTAATCGCTAGCTGCTACAACAAATCACCACAAACTTAGTGGTATAAAACAAAGGTTTCTTCTCTTACAGTTCTATGAAAGTCTTGTATAGTTTTACAGACTGATGTCATGGCTTTGGCATACCAGCATTCCTTTCTGGCGACACCGGGGGTGAATCTCTTTCCTTGGCCTTTATTGGATCCGGAGGCTTTGGGTATTTCTCAGATCACGGCTCCCTACTCCATGGACAGAGCTGGCCAAGGTGAGCTGTGTCTCTCCACAACCATAACTCGCTGTCCTGACATCTGTTTCCACATCTGCTTCTCTTCCACTTTAGCAGGGCCCTATCCCCACCGACACAATCCTGAGCAATAGCCCTATTTTAAGTTTCTCAAATTTTGCCATCTTAATCCCTTCTGTGAAACCTTAATTTCTCTGGAAGGTTTTCCCACATTTGAGGGCATAGGATGCAGCCACACCCCCCTCCCAGTGGCCTCCCCAGGGGATGACTCTGCCTACTGTGTTTTGGTTTTCTCACTTCAGTTTTGTTCTCTCATTCATACATACTTTTGCTCATTCAGTTCTCTGTACCAAATAAGTTCATATCACCCTGCTTGTCATAAATCCTATCTCAATCATTTCATGTAGGCACAAGCATCTGGTAATTTCATGTATCTTCCTGTGTGCTTGTGCTCAAGTCCTCACATGTTGAAATGTAAATTATTTAAATTAGTTTTTCATATTACAGCTCTACAACTTTATAGTTAGAGTGTTCTTCCTTCTTTCCTCCTATTCTTTTCTTCCTTCCTTGTTCCCTTCCCGGAAGCTATCTGTGTTGATAAATTACATTATGTATACATTTTATTTCCAGGTTATGTTAAGATTGAGAACTACTCATTATATTAGAAACAGAAAATTGACTCCTTGGACTATAAAAGCAACCTCTTCAAGGCTAATAAAAGTGCTTTGTCAAAAAACAATCAAAGAAATAGACACACACACGCATGCATATGCATACACACGCACAAACACCAGAAGACAAAAAGCAAACTAAACAAGCACTATAAATTCCCACCTCCAAATACTTTGGATATTCAGGAAGATTTAGAACTACAGTCAAGCCAAATAGTGAGTTTAGTAATCATTTAGTTATTTTACTTTTATCAAGAATTTCTGATTATAGACCTTGATGACAGAATAAAATAGTTCATTCTAGTTGAGATAGTCTCACAAAGTCTCTTACATTGAACAATAGTGAAAATTGAGCAAACTATTGAGCAATTTAAGCCAAAAATAGACTAGTCAAAATAATTTTGTAAATAAAAATTAAAAATACCTTCATTTTATCTCTACTACTAAATGATAGTATACATGCACTTTCAAAATTAAGATTCCATTCTTTTTTGTGAGTTTTGATTTCTGTTTATATGATTTGTAATAGAGTTTCTCCCCTAGAGATTCATTAATATTATGGTAGTTTATGTATAAGTATATATTAAATTAGAAAAATACATATATTAAATAATTCTTTACATTTTTCAACGGAGTGAATCTGGTCCCTGATATTCCAAGTCAAATGCAAACCCCCATTAGATTTTATCAACTCTTTTCCTGAGGGCAATAGAGAAACTCAATTTTCCACTGTAGAATTTCTCTCTGGGCCTTTCCTTTCTGTTCCTGTGTACCGGTGGATGGTATGGTGGTATGTTGGATTGAACATAATGTCCTAAAGATCCTGTTTTCCTCTGAACTAGTTCAGAATTCGTTCCTTCCAGGGACATGCTACAGTAAGAGGGCAACATAGATTCCGAAAAAGTGAAACATAACTTGTGGAAATCCTTTGACTTGAACGTCTCGAGTGATTTCCTGCCTCTGTCGGCAAGCGTGAAACTTCAACTCAAACTGTGGCTCAATAGATGATGCTCCTCTGCCTACCGGAGCTGCAACCAGTAGCTCAACTGCCTCCACTTTGCATGGCCACATCCTAGGGAGTAGCTGGGTGTGTTCACTGCTCTCCTTATCTTCCCAGTCTCCTTCCTGGGGTAGGCAATAGGAAGAACAGCATAAAACTATCGTCGATTTTTCTTTGATGGATATGATGCACTTTATTTATTTCATTCAATGCCCATGACATTTCTTTAGCATTAGAGCTATTACTATTTTCCAAATGAAGAAAATCAAAAGACATTTAGGGAAGTAAATGACTTTGTTAAGCTCATGCAGCCTGGACAAGGTCCATGACCGTATTATAATCTGGTTTCAGATTGTGCTATTCTTTAATTCATTTGAAAAAAACAACTCGGAATTTAATATTTCAAATGTGTCAGACAGTGAGCTAGGCATTCAGAATGCGGTGATCAATAAGATGGAGAAAGTACCTGCATCCTGGGAGACCGAATTTTACTGAGGGGAATCAAAGAAAGCCAGGAAATAGATTAAATAGTTGTGATGTATAATAACTTTGATCACATGAAGAGCCTAAAGAGGGAAGAAAACTATTCCATAGAGAAACTTTGGAGAAAGTGTCTCTGAATGGGGATTGCAGAGGCTAAATCCTTAGAGAGGCAAAGAATGGGTGACGGGGATTTACAGGGGTCAGCAAGAGGGTTCCATGCATGGACTCAAACCAGTATGGAGGAGGATGGGTCATCTGCAGTGCAGGTAAAACTGAGGAAGGCATACAGGGAAGAGATTCTGGAGTGTTACTGGTAGTACCCATCCAAGTCTTAAAGACATTGTAATTTCATGTAGCATTTAAAAGGTCTTGTTAACTAAGTTGCATGAGATCAGGAATGTCTTTCCCTCTCCTAAGGGTCAAGAGGGATCCTAGGTTGGAATCTCTGTTTTCTTTTTGTGTTTCCTGTCATCGGGGCTATAAATTATAATGCTCCATTTTAGGGACTCCCCCCACCCCGCAGAAGCAGTCACTGAGAGAGATCTTTCCCAGAATAGTATCAGGAAAATAATACACATTGAAGTTGACACACTACATGCTGGGCTGTGTTGAAGGTGCCGTTGTAACTTCTAATAAGAAAGATTACTTTGGTAAAATAGTATCTTTCCACCATGCTCACTGACACGAAGGAGAAATCACCTCTCAGGACAGGACGGTGGTGGGAAGCCAGCTCTGTTCCCCCAGGACCATGGCCTGGGCGGGAAGTCTCAGGGCACACACACGTAGTGGGGTAACAAGACTGCAGCTGTGCCAGTAAAACCTGCTCGGTAGGACCGCACCAGCTGAGATTTTATTTGTGCTTTTGTTTTCCTCTAAATCACTTCAGAGTTTCTATTTCTCAAGTCTGGAAGCAGCAGGCATGTAATTTTGGCAGAAAATTTCCCAGTGAGTTTCCGTTGCTTCATTGCTGAATTAGAGTGCAGGGGTGAAATAATGTAATAATGAGGAAAGTGGTACGGTAGGTTAAGATCAGGCAAATTTCCATGTGCAACCTGCCAGGTCTTCGTGTTCTTGGCAAAATAGAGGGCTTAGCCAATTTTCCAGGTGGGTCAGATAAAAAGTGAAAACAAAAGGGGATGGAATGCGTTTCTCCCACATCCTGTGCATGTGTTGATGGGGTGACAGGTACACCTTCTTCCTTGTCTAGCTGTGGAAACCTGAACTTCTCCTGGCTGTGACTCATGATGTTGCAGTAGACTCTGACCAGCTCAGTAAGCTGTGACTGCTCTGTTTATGACCCAAGAATTTACAAGTTTAACTCAGGCACCTAGATACACACGTTCTAATTCCTGCTTCAAAACTTACCCTGTATTGCCTTGTTTTGTTTCTTTCCTTCGTTTAAACCTTCAGGTTTACATCAAGCATTCACTTTGGTTGGACTGTGATGTCTGTTCCCACTGATTTTATTTGAAGATGTCCTGCTCTTCCTCTCCTCCTTTTCTTAGTGTCTCTGATATTCCAGGTTTTGTGCTGCACATTTAAAAATAAAAAGTCTATCAAAGGGTAGTCCATATCTTAAAAACTCACAGTATAATTGGTGGCGAAAAATAAAAGTAAATAAATAATTACAATGTTTTGATTTGGAAGTTGTTATGAAATAATACATGATAATATTGGAATATTCTAATATCCCCAGGCAGAAAATATGCAAAAAACAAATAAACCAAATGAATGAAAAACTCAGAATAAGTAGCAAAATTACCAACAAGGAAAATTCAGAGCATCAACATGGATACACATTAACACAACTTAGTTGTTTTTAGATTTACAGAAAATATACCTGATATACATATAATTATTGGTGGTGAAGGGATACAGGTGGACTAAATAAAATGTATTTTTTAAAAAAAGAGGTTTAATTTTTCTTTCTCTTTGAATCATAAGTTTCATTACCCTATGGGTCATATTTATTTTTGCTTTTGTTTTTCTGTAAACCCACATTCCCTGACATAGAAAAGGCTCAATAAAAATACTTGGAAAAGAGAAGTAAGCCCTACAATTTTAAAAAGTAATGATTTTTCTTTTGTAGGAAGTATTTACAAAACATACTATATACCTTTCTTGTTTAATTCTTAATTTTACTAGTACATGTTTGCAGTTCATACTGATTACTTCCTCGTGGGGAGCTGGTTCAGGACATGACACATCTTAAATGTGTTTTCATTCCCTTCCCCTTCCCTCCCTCCTTCCTTCCTCCATCTCTCTGGTTTTTTTCCTTTCGCAATCTATCTCCCCATTTCCTATCATCTATCTTTTATTTTGTTCTTTAAATTATTTATATTTTAGGACTCTGATAAAAGAGAAATATCTCATCTAAGAGATATTTAAGCTTTTGTTTCTGATTTATCTTACTTACCATTAAAACCATATTATATACCTTTCTATAGTGGTAAGGACAACATTGAACATAACTTACCATTTCTTTGGGAATTTCATCATTATTATGAGAAATAGATATTTAATGAAATTTGCATATACATATGCAGGTGAAAATATAGGGCATAGCACCAAATGCATATCAACGTTTTCTTGAAAAGATTCCCAGGCTGCTTAGCAGTTGTTTCTAGAGTATTTTCATTGGTTGCTCTTTTTTGGTCACATACATGAATGAAACCATTTATTGCTTGGCTCTGAAAGAAAGTGTAATGTGGCCATTCTTTCCTAATGTAAACCATGGAATAAAAATACCTGGCCTTCTCTGAAATTATTTCCTTTCCTTCCAGAAAATTCCTCTGTCCAATTACCCAGTTGATTTTTCAGCAGCATTCAGATAATGCTACTATTAACATAGCAACTGCAAAATATGTTCTATGCATTTAAGCTAACATTTCTTGAATAGATATTTATCAAATCTTGCTATAAATAAGGCATTATTGTAAGAGTTCAATGTGTATCATCTAACAAAATAGTCAATATCCCCCCTGCCTTCACGGAGATTTTAATCTAGCATGTATAATTGGAGTATATATGTGAAGAATTCCTGTTAGTATAATTAGAAGGACTTTTTCAAAGAATATTTTACAATGAAAAGCATGCATACTTATTAAAATTTTACAGTATTTCACAGTTGGGAATGCTCTTTAGAGAATACAATCCCATTAGAATTTCACAGTAACTTGAGAGATATGTAGTATCCCTATTACTGCTTTGCGTAGTAGACAGATGCAGAATTTGGGTATAGATTAAATGACTTGCAAAGACCACACAGATGCAGGTCACAGAGCTGATTCTGGAATCCAGACTCTTTAAACATTCTAAAACTGCCTCAGCACTATTTGATTTAGAAAATATTTTCATATTCATTATTTAATTTATACTTTACAGTGATCTACATGGTACACACTAAGTTCCCTTTTGTTTTGGTGCTCAGTGGTAGATTTGTGCCCAAGCTTGTCCAGCTAGTAATGATGAAACTGGGAATCCAATTATGCTCATTCTGTGGATCTACTCTGTGCCGTGTTCTGCACCAATATTTTCTTTTGTGTCTCTGCCTTCATATAAGCAGATAAAAATTTTTAAAATTCATTGAAAATATGATAGGAAATGTATTGCATTATAAATTAATTTCCCATGAACTCAATTTTTCTTATAACATCCTATGTTCTGAATAACACCCAAGGTACAGTTTGAATAGTGAGGTAGGCAGCAAAATCGCAGAACTACTGTACAACACATTCTGCTCTTTAGAGTGTATTTTACAATTTTCTTAAGTGAACCTATCATTCAAACAAGCTTTTAGAAAAGTTCCTTGCAGGTGGCAAAATAAGGTTAAAACAACCAGAAAAAAAAAACCCAAAACAAAACTAAACAAAACAGAACTCTAGCCACCACTCTATTAACATGTACCTTGTAAATGCAGAACTGGAAATGTGAATTATTTTTGATAGATGGAATTTCCAGTAGTGAGAGTTTTATTATAAAAAAGACAGCAGGAATAGTATATGCAAAAGCTGTTAAGATACCCTTTTCTTTTTAAACTCAGCAGCTTGAGATTATTACTGTTTAGCAAGCAGGATTAAATTGGCCAGCAATTTCAACAGCTTTGTAGAAGTATTCCAGGAGACAGTGTTGATAAACGAGGCTTAAGATGCTGTATACTTTTCTTGTGGAGTCACTGTTTGGTGGCTTACATTTTAAAGATGCAGTCAGTCCTTAGGTCCCATGCCCCGCTGCCAAGCATTTACCTTGCTTGGCAGAAATCAGCAGATTCAAGGGGTGCAGACAGAGCTTTGACTGGGGAAGAGGGTAGAGCACAGGCTCAGCGTGCCTGAGGCCCAGGACTCAAGCCTCAGCACAAAAAAACCATACAAAACAAAAAGCACCAACACAAACACACAAAGCTACACACACATCCACATAAAACCCAAAAAACAAACAAACAAACACACTACAAGAGCTACTGACTTTTTGCTAATAGCAAACACAATCCACAGACTAAGGAACCCATTCTTATCTCATGTATCCCTGGACGCCTGGACATTTCTTTGGGCATTTGGTGGTTTCCTTTGCCAACAGATTCCTCGGGGAAGGGTCCTTTGCCCAGCGCTATTGGGGTACCCTTGGGACCACTACTCCACTTCATCAATGCTCTGGAAGCTCAGGTGAGCTACATTGTCAAAGTAGGCTAGGAGTGGACCCACCCGATCGGTTTCATCTACTCTTTGGCCCGCCTGGATTGTAATATGTGGGTTTTACCCAGTCTTCATATCAGTATCTGGTAATAGGTTAGAAAGATTCTTTTTTGTTGTACTTTTTTCTTTTTATTTACATTGACCTAAACTAAACCTAACCCTGTGAAAAGTGCAAGCTAAATGTAGTCTAAATGCAGCTATTGTACATTTTATTATAAATTATTGCAGTATTTAGGAAAGAGAAAGATAGGAAATTATCCTATGCTGTGTACCTAGTAACTACCAGACACTGGGAGATGCTTTCCATGTGCTATCTTATTTAACTGAACACACACACACACACACACACACACACACACCTCTGCAAGTTACACATTATCTTCAGTTTACAATGAAGAAAGTTTAGAAAGTTACTCGGGAAAATTATATGACTTGTCTAAAGTCAAATAACAGAACAGAAATTTCGAAGTCAGATTTATTTCACTCCCAAGATTATGTCTTTTCTATTTACCATTTGGTTGAATGAGCTTACTTGGCCATCATAGCAAACAACAATGAAAGAATTTCTTTCCTGATAGGCAAACTTGCAAATCAAATTTATTTTTCTTGAAAAGTCCTTTATTTTCCATGGCTCTAATTTCTGTTTGTTTTCTGTTGGTGAAAAAGGAATGCATCTACTCAAAAGTAAGTCTGGTTACAGTGGCATTTTCAAATGGGAATGGGTCTACCTGACTGATTTCACCTGGGCTTTCCCCAAATCTGGATTGCAATATGTCCTGGAATCAGTGTTCTAGAGTAAATTGGAAGATTCTTTTTAGTTGTTGCTGTGTTTTATTTATTTATTTAATATTTATGTATTTATTTATTTATTTATTTATTTACTTTTATATTAGAGATTGAACCCAGGGTCTTCACACTGTGCTACATTCCCAGGTCTTATTTTTTATTACCACATGTTGGCCATACATAACAATGGCATTAATCATGGGGGGTTGGTGCATGGATATAACCTACCTCAATTCTTTCTTCATTGTCCCTTTCCTCCTCCCCTTCTTCTCTCCACCCGTCTCTTGGTCCCTTTCTCCTGTGAGAAAGATCTCTCTCCATACTTCCTGTTAAATATCTTTTGTTTTGCTCTTTATTTATATTTTGATTTTCTCATGTAAGAGAAATTATGTACTGTTTAAGTTGCATATCTTATCAATTTCACATAATTCTTTATATTTTATCTTGAGACAGGATTTCACTAAATTGCTAAGTTACCCGCGCTGAGCTTGAGTTTGTAATTCTTTTGCCGCAGCTTTCAAGAATACTAGGATTTCTGGGATGCACCACCATGCACAGCTGAGAGATTCTTTACCTTAAGACTGTATGAACTTAGCTGGGATTTATTAAGAATGACTAAGTGCACCAGGAAGGCAACTGCATTGGTCTCCTGTGTAGATCACTGAGGTCTAAGTAGAGTGGCCATTTCAAGAACTTGTGGGTGTTATTGTTCTGCATGCTTAGTGTCCTCGGAGTGCTGAATCCTTTGATCCTTTGCTAGTTTCTCCAGCTCTCCTCCCTGGAATTCCTGAAGCTTTGTTTCATGATCTTTATTAGCAAGAGTTTGGACCTTTCATCTATAAATACACAAAGTTCACTTCATGTAGAATGCATATTAGTAGATTTCTAGGGTTATTTTGCCTCCCTTCAATTTGAGTGTTGCCTGATTTACTTCTTAGCTCTTATTTCTTCTAAGCTTTGTCTCTACCTGTTTAGGAAAGCGATTTCTTCCTTTTGATTTATTTGCTTTACTTTTGATTAAAGTAACAGAACTCAACTCAAACTGGTTTAAAATTATAGGCAATCAATGTGATTATGTAACTGAGGATTTCTTGGTAGTGTGGGCTTTGAGTCCGATCAATGAAGAATTTGACTCATGTCTCTGCTGTTCTCTTGACTCTGGTCCTTGGAAATGTAATTTTGCCCTGAGTCTGACTGGCCTGGCCTTATGGTTATAAAATGACTGATAGCAACTTTTGGAGTGACCTGTTTCTCCATTCTGGCTTATAAAGGAGAAAGAGGGCACAGCTTCCCAAATCATTGAGTTGAAGTTCTAAAATTTTCTCTGCACAGACCACTAGGATAAATAAGATCAACGTGATTTATTCTAATCAAGGCGCCTACCTAGAGAAGATCAACTTGATTCACATGTGTGGTTTCAATGCAGTGGAGAATGATAAATACTTTTCGCGCAATCCTCTATATCCCCACCATGTTGTAGTGATTGTAAGCACTAAATCTGTCTTTAAATCTTTTGTCACTAGCACCAGAGCAAGAAAGTCACAGCAAGGGTGTTGGGGTCTTTTTCATGAGAAAGTCACATTTGCGTGTGTGTGTGTGTGACTATGAAAGATATTCTACCTTGTACAGTACTGGAACACAGTGCTATCAGCTGTTTTCAGGAATGGTTGGGATGACTGAATCAAGGGGTTCTGTCTCTCTGGTCACCAGCATCAGCATCTGTTGAGAATGTTTCAAAATGTAAATAATGAAATAGAAACTTGGAGTGGAACAAATCTCAGGTTTAAAAAATACTGCAGGTGGTTCCGAACATACTAATGTTGGGGAATCACCATTCTAATAACTACAACCACTGTCAGTATCTGGGGTTTGTGTGTGGACTTGACTGGTTCATTTGCTTTCATTTAATTAATATTTGAGATTGTGTGTGGCCAGAGAGGTGGGCCCTCTAGCATGAAAATTTTCTTTTTTCTTATATTCTCCTACATTTCAGTAAAATTTGAATTAACTAAATTTACATGGTCAGTTTTGCTAAATGGTTATTTATTTTTAACCTGTGAAATTTTCCTATGCATTTGATATATCAGGAAGCAAGTTTAGCATTCAGGGAATTTCCCATTTACTTGTGCATTATTTTATATTTTAGACAAACTAGGCAAGTGCAAAAAATTGCATAGGTGAGCAATTTTGTGGGAAGACACAAAATTTAAACTCATACCTCTCTGGGTCACATTGTCCACATGTAGTTTTATAACTTCCTGTCGATTTCAGAAAATATTCCTTCCCCCACTTCATCATGAATAATAAATTAAAATTCTTCCCCCAACCTCACTCCCTGTTCAAGATTAAGGACCATATTTGTTGTAGTATTTGCATACCTCTTAATGATTTAGTAATTTTATTAGCTGCTTCTTCTTTTTTATGTTCTGGTGACGAATTCTTTGAGTACTGTGTCCCAACACCCATGGTTTTTATCATATTCTTCTGCCCAACATGGAGATTTTTAGAAACTCTTATGTTGCATCGAAACAGAATTAAAGGTAATTTGAGCAAAGCTTATCAACATAAGACTATTACTACCCCTGTGTCAGGGAAAAATTTTTATTTTACACTCCCAGCTACTTTGTGTCCTCATTAGTAGCATAAAAATGTGGAAGGTATAACCTTTAAAGTATTTATCAGTGTTCATATGGATATATGTTGGTTAATTTTAGATACTAAAATATATCAGTCTGTATCCACAAGCATTTCAAGATAATAATTGCATTTCTTCTTGATATCCTCTCTCTTTGATAACCGATTATCACAGTAGTCTACAAAATTTTGAAAATTGCCTAAATCATCCTTCTCTGTTTGGAAGCAACATATATTGATATGAGCCAACAGACTGTCTTTAAAAAACATGAGAAGTTTGACATTGCCGTAGGAGGATTTAAAAGCAAGGGCTGTTTTATTGTCATTATTGCTCTTATTTTGATTCCTTCAGTATATATGTTTTGGCTTATCTACCCTTTCACGAAAGATTTTTGTCTTTGTATTTTAAATCATCTCCTTAAGGCTACCCAAAAAAACTTGTCAGTGCTAGCCATCTACACAGTATGGAAAGGAAAGGTCCTTTGATATTCAGCTGTGTCTCTCCAAGCACTGGCTTGGTGAGGGGTCAAGGACACTGCTGGCAGGAGCGTGGGGCTTGCGGGTCCCAGTTGTTCCAACCACCACCAACACGAAGACTTTGGGTCAAGCCCCGTTTGTGGTATGAGAATGTCCCACCCTGAAGCTGAAAGTTACCCAGTGTACATTCTGTTGACGGTTACGATATATGATATACCCCGGTATTGGTGTCCTACTTCCTCAGCACCAGAGTGATATTTCTCAATTCCAAGTTATTGCTGAATTTATTGCTGAATTTCCAAGCGTGGCCTCCAGGACTGACAAACATGGCCATCAGAGGCCAGATTTTCCAGCCTACACAGTAAATGGAAAACATATTATGGGAAGACCTGCATGCATCCAGCTTCCTGTTTACAGTGTAAAGATTTGGTTTCATATTCTGAATCCTTCCCATGCACCGAATATTCTAAGACTCAATATGATTCTTTTTCTCTTCATTGGATTTATCTATGTCCCACTGAGCTTTTGTGGCTTGAAAATGCATAAGAAAGAAATTGGCAGGACATTGGATGGGTGGGTGCATTTAGGAAAGAAATCAATGAATATGAGATTTTCTCTTGTTAATGAAGTTTTAAAGGCTATACCAATCCTCTAATATGAAATGTGGAAAAGAACCAAAAGCAGTTATAGAAGAAGCGTTGAGTGAAAATTCAGGAAGTATATTAAAGTTTGGACTAGAATTTCTTCTTGAGATCAAAGAGACAAGTTTATCACAGTACTGTTTTTTTTTTTTTCTTTTTTTGTCTTCTGCTGACCTATACTGACATACTAACAATGTTAAGCAGCATTTTCTTTTCAGGTTTTAGAAAGTATACTCCATTTCCGTGACTCTAAAGTCAATAAAGTTATCACATTTTGCAGTTGCTTTAACTTTTTTGGAGATAACATTCCAGATTTTGAGAAATTAATGTAAAACCAGAAAACAAGATCTCTTAATCCGAGGACTCTGGTCGGCTGCCCAGCTTGACCTCTGGTGTTTTTCCTTTAAACAGTGTCTGTCACAGAATATTATTTCAGAAGGTATATGTGCAAGACTGCTTCCTGAAGAACGAGATGTGTGAAAAGAGCATAAATAAATAATTTTGTAGTTAAAAATAGCATTTGGCTTTCAGTCTTGGCGAACCTATGGCACGCATGCTGCAGCTGGCTCTTATCACTGAAAATTCTAAAAGGTTCACTGTCACTGGTTAAGTGATGTAGTATGGCAATGACTCTTAGGATCTCTTTATCGTTATAGTCCCTGCCCTCCCCACTGTATCTCTTGATGTGGTGCTAAGCCATCATCCTCTCTGGGGTAAGCTCAGTGAGGAAGTAGTAGTATTTGATGGCTTTCCAAGGTACTGAGCAATCAAAGGTGACTTGACCAAAACACGGTTACCCTGAACAGAAATACAGTGAATTTATGTGGTTTTACCTCTGTAATTATTAGTTGCTTATTATTTTCTTGTTTGCATACCCTACATGCCTCCACAGCAGTGTTATCTGTTTTAGATTATGATCTGTCTTGACCTAGACTCTTGTTTTCTAAATTGCTTTGTGCAGTTAAATGCTTTGTGAGCATAATAAAAAGCAGCATTATAACTGTTAGGTGAGAGGTCTCCGATGAAGCTGTATCCCATGGAGGGCTGTGACTGTCACAGCAATGGCTGCGAACGCTCTGGACAGAGGAGAGATTTTGCAATTGTTTGGTTCAAAACAGTCAGCTATGCATAGAACCAGGTTTGCTGTGTGTGTGTGTGTGTGTGTGTGTGTGGAGTGTGAGTAAAACTTACTGCTTAATCTTGATTGAGAGAATGTTGATTAAATTGGGGACACAGGAAGATCAATGAATGCTTTTTAATTGAGGATCTTTTGATAGCTTTGTTGACCTCCCACGGTTTGATCTCTTAAAACTACCAGCTTTATTAGCCTCGCCAGGGATGTTCCATAAATGGTGAGGCATTTACAGGCATGAATGTATTTACAATATTAAACTTTATACTTTGTAGCAATGAAAGAGTTCTCCATAGTAGCCTCAACTAACTTCCACTAATAATTGCTTAGTATCTTATTCATCAATGGAAAAGTGCTTTTCCAAAACCAAACTAACAGTTTTTGCTGAGATGTGCACTTAAAAACAAATTTCTGTTACACAGATTAGGTTAAAGACTTGAGTCAATTGACAGAAATACATATTCAGGACCTTTTCTCTAGTCAGTAAAAACATCCAAAGAAATACAAAGAGTTGTTAAAGACTGTTTTTCAAACCAAGTTGTTAGTCATCTACTTGCTACCAAATATAAAATGTGCTTTAAAAAAGAAGAAAAATACTAGAAACAAGTGCTCTATTACAGATGCCAACTTTGACACTGTATAATGAAGTACCCTAAATCTTTAAAATTAATGAACATCTTGAATGCCAAGTGGATTTTCAGATTATGTATAAACTGACAAAAATTTCTAAGTTTCTAAAGTAAATGTCCAAAGTCTAAATTATTTTTTCATATTGAGCAAAACACTTAAAAACTTCTTCAAAAGAAGTTTTTTTTAAAATTAAAAAGACCTGAATTTTAAAAATAAAAGCTTATATTTCAGAGCTGATGAAAAAGTAATCCATCCTCTTTTATAAACACAAACTGCTTGGAAAAACAAGAACTTTAAAACACAATAAAAGTATTTTTACACCTCATGGGATTTAGCGCTGATTTATATCTTTATAGCAGAAGTTTT
Organism: Cuniculus paca; assembly: GCA_004365215.1. NCBI lineage: Eukaryota > Metazoa > Chordata > Mammalia > Rodentia > Cuniculidae > Cuniculus > Cuniculus paca. Next base: position 6,749 of record RJWT010008841.1, on the reverse strand, counting down.
GGTTTTCAGTTCTTTTCCTTTGTGAACTGAAGGCTTCACCTTGAGCAGGTCATCTAGTTTGAGGGACTTGTTTTTCTTATGTCGAAGGGAGAATTTGTCTCTAAAATCTTTGTAGTCCTTTTCGTAAAAATTGTTAAATTGTCATTCAGTTATCATGGTAAGATTTTTAAAAAATTGTGTAAATACACAGAGAAAACTATTTTGAATATCCACTGTGTACTAATCTGCTATGAAATTCCAGAGGAGCCATTAAAATACACTATTGCTCTGTGACTGCTAGAGAAGGGTGCCATTTCTCTCTTGAAACTTGTGTTTTTGGCTCAGATACTAACAGAGAAAAAAGCACATGAATGTCTATAATAAAACACAGAAAATTAGACATAATTGATAGCAACAGTTCCATGGGTGCCATGTATCATTATCTCTGTAATGCTTAAGTTTAGTGACCTCTTGTTCAGAACTAATGGTGTTAAACTCCTAACTCGTGTGTGTTTACCTTGAGAAAAATTTATGTGAAAGTTCACTGCCCCTGAATTAGACAGGAAAGGTCGCAACACTCCAATCATTTCAATGTATATCACCTAAAAGCTCTGGATCTCCTGGCATTTCATGCTAGATGTTTTGAATTACAGGATAGAGAAACAGCAGGATCATAAGCAGGTATTTTTACACAAAGCTCGGTGTAGCAAATGTTGGACGAACCATTAAATAAATGTAACATTGCAAATACATATTTTTTATGTTCGTTTTCAAGTTGTCTGCTAGCCTGACAGTCATGGGAAAAATAACATACGAGTAGGGGTGGGCAGTCAGTCCCATATCTCTGGTTCCAGGCCTGAAATAATTGGCAGCATGAATCTGAAATGCAGACTAAAAGAGACTCCCTTGCTTTGACACCTTGGTTTTTTTTTTTTTTCATGTTTTTATTTTACCCCCCCATATCAAATATTACTGTGGTGTTTAGAAAAATCAACACAGGAAATGCAAGGAGAAAATGAGGAAGATCAGCTCATTACTGCTCTCCCATGTAGGACTGGACTCATGTGACTGGTGCACTTGACTTTCCAGTGTGATTTTCTCTGTAAACATCAGTGCTAGCAAATGAAAAGCAAAATCCTCAAATGTGAGGATAAGCACCAATTATTTACGTACGTACATAATTTGCCTGAGTTTCTAACTATTCATCTTCACATAAATATGTAGGTTGAATTAGATTTAAATGTATACATACTTGTACTGCATTGTCCTTAACATCTAGAAAAGGAAAAGGGAAAAGAAAAATGGTTACTCTTGTTATTTTCCCCATTTGCTTCTCCAAAAGTAGGAGAAAGAAGGAAAACTTTCTACCTACCTGAAACAGACATTTAAATGATAATTCAAAACTCCTTAAGGATTTTCCTCAAAGTTTCCGTGAGTGAAAATTTATATGAATCAAAAAATTGTATTTTAAAAAATGGTAGGGCCATAGCTCCTAGCAGAGTTATCTGAATGATTTCCTAGGTCAAACAATGTGTGTACTATTTTTCCCTAGATTGTAGGATTAGTATATCAAGCTAGATTCTTATCCTGTGTAATACTGAAAAAAGTTATTTTTGGAATCTGTCAAAGTGCATTATTTTATACTCCAACAAGAGACTCTGTAAGACTTTTCTTCCAAAACACTGAATGAATAGCATAGAAAAATATAATTCCAACACAAAATACAACTGGAAAAACTAAAATGTAGTTTGAATACATTTAGAATAAATCTTCATGCTTTCTTCATTAAATAAGAAAATTGCAAATTAAAAGTGCTCGAAAATTATAGTTGACATTCAGAAACTCATTAGCTTCATTCTTCTGCAAAATTACCATAGCAATTAGTATAAACTTTAATTCGTCAAACTTGTTCATCATTGAAACACTCATTTTTTAAACGACTATTTTTTCCCTCTGCTTCAGACTTACATTTTTTAGAATTTTAAATTCTTTTATCTATCTGTTCCTGGCATGATCAAGCGTATTTGCATTTTATATCTCAGAGAAAATATTCTTTCCCTTGCATGTCCTCATTCTTGTCTCTTCTGCTTGGTTAAATATCTGTGAGAAGCATGTGTTGACTGACTATTGTACACCAATCTATACCTAAGGAAAGCCAACAAATATGTGCACGGTGTCCAGTTTATATTCAGAAATTTCAAAGAGGAATTTCTGGCAATTCTTATTCTATCTTCATAATATGTTCTTCATATTTTTGTCTCAAATTACTTCTTCAGTTTAAGATAGTGCTTCCTATTAAAACAGTTACCCACTATAGCTAATATGCATAAACTTTTACCTGCCTTCCTTTCTTCAAGTGCTCATTGAATCAGCTATGTGTTAACTGAAATTCCTCTAGTATGGATGCTGTAGTAGAAACAGAATAAGAAAAGGAAAGACGTATGTTTTATGACCTAAGCATGTTTCTAAGGTCAGGTACACAGACAACTCATTAGAACAAAGGCAGTAGCGTATCCAGGGCACAGGGGAGGCCTGAAGGAAGGGAGGAGTTTTACCATCTGGAAGGCAGGTGATGAAACAGAAGGCTTGTAGGTGCAGATGAGGTATGAACTGAGTGTTCAAAGGAGTAGTTTGCCAGATGGTCAATGGAGGTGTCCCCCATCAAAAGACAACCTGAGCAAAAATACAGTGCAGGAAAGTGGAGAGTAAATTTTGGGAAAATAGCATGGAATATATTCTGGCTAAATCAGCATGAGAAGGCCAAAAACTGATGCAGGGACCAATGAGTGGATATTCCCAAGACAGAAACTGTGGATTTCATGCAAGAATTGATGAATTCAGGGAAGAATCAACCATGATAAGCAAAAAAAAAAAAAAAAAGTATATTCCTCTTTCAGAAAGAATACTGCACTGTTAAAGAAACAAAAATAAAATGTTTTAGAATCTAGCTTTTACTTCCCATTAGCAAAGTGTTCATTGAGATGGAATTTTTTAAAAAGTGTGGAACAGAGAGAGAATGGCTTTTCTTCATGGAATGACACATATATTCCTCAACACGATTGATATGCTAAGATCCACAACATATGCAGGAACCAGACTAAGAGATTATCCCTGACCAGCGGGGGAATGAGGAAAAAAGACAAAACACAGAGACAATTTTGAACAAGGGAGCTCTTGCATCTAGTGGACAAAGAGGGCTGAGCATTTGCTCACCTTGCTTTTATTTACTTAGATGTCAGAGCAGGAACAAGCACTTAAGGTGTCAGAGGAGTCATCCACCTCCTGTTATCTATCTGCCTCCTGTTATCTATAGTATACGACCAGGGAAATAACCATTTCAGATTTCCAATTATAGTGCATTGTTGTATTGAACTTTAAAACTCAATTTAACAATTTTTTGAATATAAAAGTGGCACACAAAACAAAAGGAAAATTTTCCAGATCATTTGAAAGTTAGTTCTCAACCCAAAGTTTCAATACCCTGATGATTTTAATGTATATTTCTGGCAACGTCATTTAACTTTTTCCTACATAATAAAATGCAGCCGTCAAAATCAGAAAGTTAAAAATGATGCAGTACTGTCTTTTCACTCTTTTTGCTCTTTAGGTTGCTTCTTTGGATTCTGCTCAGGATTGTACAATTGTCCCAACAAAATTTATATTCTTTTTAAAGAATCCTATTCAGAATCAACCTTGGTGGTGTCTGTCGTCTTCTTTCAGCCGTGGAAAATTCTTCAGGTTTTCCTTGATTTTTATTATCTCAATACTTTGACTTCCCTGGATCTTGCAATGTGGGAGCACACCTGCGTGTTTCCAAAGGGGCGCAGTTTGCTGTTTTCTCCTGTGTGCTCACAGGTCAATGAAACTTCCTACAAACATGTCTAGCAAACTTCAAACGTTTGCAATATTGCTGACTATGTTCTTGACCGCAGTACATTAAAATTAGAAATAAATAGGATGTCTAAGAGAGTCTGAGATCTTTGCAAATGAAATAACTGACTCTAAATAGTGTATTGGACAAAGGTCAAATCACAAGTCACACTGGAGAATATTTGGACTGAATCATAAAGTAAAACAAAATGGGAGAGTAAGTTTCATTTTTTTAATGAGGGAATAAATGAATACAAGAATTGCTCTTTATTAGAAAGCTTAACCAAATGTGTATATGTATATATATATATATAATTTTATATATGTATTATATATTATTTTATATATTATAGGTATGTTATTTTCAGATATTAGTGTATAAATAGCAAGAGAAGTTATTTCCTTAACAAATAAGTTAAGCTTGATCAGCCAGAGAGAAAACAGGATACAAAAATGATCACAGATTCTTAGAAGACAAAATCAGAAGTTTATGACAGAATATTTGTAACTTATAAAAAAAATTCCTGTCAACCATCAAAATCTTCTTAAGGCAGGTAGAAAAAGGCTTCCTTTTAGATAAACAAACAGTTGAAGAGTTCATTGCCAGATTTTAACTCCAAGAAATATTACACAAAATTCTTCAGGTTGAAGAAAAGTGATATGATTTAGAAAATTTAATGTATGCAAAGGACTGAAGAACTGGTAAAGAGGCAGTAAACAGAAAATCTTTTTTGGTGGTAAGATATACACAAAAGATGATTGTATTTTTTAGCATTTTAAAAGTACAGTTTAGGGAAAATTAGTACTTTTTCACTGATTTCATAACCATCCATCTCCCCAAACTCCTTCCTTTATTTAACTTTTATTTTCATATTATCATTTTTATTTTTATTTTTCAAACATATTTTCACTATTAAAAGCCAAATTAATGATAACGTGTTTTATGATTTGAAGTAACATAGAACTGAAATATATAACAAACATAGTAGAGAGAGAGATAAAATTTATAGTCATAATTTCTTATAACAAAAGAAGTAAAGCGTTGTTGGATAATGCTATTATTTTTTGAAGAAGTTAATTAATTTAATAACTTATACAAGCATACTGTGAGAAGTTGAAGATGAATATTACAAAACAGAGAAACTCCTAAAATAAAAAGTAAAGAGATGCATATAGTTAAAAACCCAACTGTAGAAATGAGGTGGTATAATATATTAAAAATCTGCATAATTCAAAAGAAGTAAAAAGGAACAGAGAACAATGCGACAATTAGAAAAACAAAACATTGTAGACTTAAATGCCACCACATTGACGATTATGTTAATTCAAATGATACATCAGGCAAAAGGCAGAAAGCATTGAACTGGATGAAAAATAACATGTCCAACTGTATTTTGTCACCATGAGATATATTTTTAAAGCAATGACTCAGAAAAGTTTAAAAGTAAAAGAATAGAAAAAGATGTATCATGTATTAGAAAGCTACTATGGTACATTGAAGAGGATATAGTATCCTTTTTGTGGTAGTTTTGCCAAAAATGCATGTCCTGTACCTAATCATGAGGAACCATCAAAAAATCCAGACAAAGGGCAATCTCACCAAATGGCCTCGCTTTAGAAGTATCAAGATAATAAAAATCAAGGAAAACCTGAAGAATTTTCCACGGCTGAAAGAAGGCGACAGACACCACCAAGGTTGATTCTGAATAGGATTCTTTAAAAAGAATATAAATTTTGTTGGGACAATTGTACAACCCTGAGCAGAATCCAAAGGGGCAACCTAAAGAGCAAAAAGAGTGAAAAGACAGTACTGCATCATTTCTAGCTTTCTGATTTTGACGGCTGCATTTTATTATGTAGGAGAAGGTTAAATGATGTTGCCAGAAATATACATTAAAATCATCAGGGTGTTGAGACTTTGGGTTGAGAACTAACTTTCAAATGATTTGGAAAATTTTCCTTTTGTTTTGTGTGCCACTTTTATGTTCAAAAAAATTTTTAAATTGGGTTTTAAAGTTCAACACAACAATCCACTATAATTGGAATCTGACTGGAATATTCCAGAGTAGCACCAGATGTTAGAAGTGATGGAGTAATATCTTCAGAATTCTGCAGGAATTGTGCTTCACACAGAAATTTGTACCCAGGTCATCTATTAATAAATCAGAGGGTAGAACAGCACCATTTCAAGTACACTTAGAATAAGCTTACGCTCTTCACAGGGAACTGGAGAACTCACTGTATCAAAACGAGAAAAAAAATAAACCCTTAGGTAGAGAGAAATGTTGGCATGACAGTGTCCAGGTGGCCTAAAAACATCACAACAGGGTCCAAGGGTGACACAACCAGTTACTGGGTGAGAATATATGTGGGAATTATTATTCTTCAGTGAAGGTCTTTTCAAATAAGTATATACTTCCATCATTATTTAAAGAGTTATGTCTGAAACAATTAAAATATGGGGAAATAGATAAAGAAATAAAAGTGGTAAGTAAAGGATTATTCCTAAAAATCAAAGGAAGAAAACAGGAAATGGAATTCGAAAGGAACATATTCTTGAGAAATTTTTTTTCTTGCTACATTAAGAGAAATAAATATGATAATATAATGTGAGGAAAAGCCGTAGAGTGAGTGGTCAAATAAAAAGTATTAGAAGGTGTGCTTTGTGACAATGGCTGTTAGAAAGGCAGTGATTTTTCCACAGACAGAGGTGATCTGGAGTCTACTGCTCTGTAGAAAGCCTAGCTTTTTTCTTTCCCCACACAGAGGCTTATGCTAGCAAGAGTAATAGGATGCAGGATAAAGGGGACCACAAAGTTTGGTGAAGAGTTGAAGTAGAATTTGTTCTTCCCTTTTGATGGGGCATGTATTTGCATCATACATGACGTGTAAAACCTGGT